>JAZHYW010054628.1:0-56000 GCA_037355805.1 Ixodes ricinus
TGCCCATCCCGTTTTTCTGGCTAAATATCTGTAACATAAGAATTCCAAAACATCGCCCACCCCGATTCTCGTCGGCATCACGCGACGTCTCGACGGGAATCATATTCACAGCGCAATTCTCTGCACCGGGCATCGCCTTGACAAAGCGGTTCATGGCGGAGCTCCCGCATTTTTGTCCGGGCGTAGCTGCACGCTGTCTATATCGGCTCCCCGTAGCACATGAGTTGTTCCCCGCATGTGTGTTTCACTATAAAAATGCGAATTCTGCTGCATCTGCAGTCTGCGGTATCCCGTTCCCGTGACATAAAGTTTGCAGCGGATTCCACATTTTTGTTTGCGCATCTCGCACGCACGATCTCGATCCCACACGAGTGCTGTTCCCACGCGGTACATTGCATCGTCGGAAATACGTTTCGGGCTGCGTTTACCGTCTGCGGTTTTAAAAGGCGAAAGCCTTACTTGTCCCACTTCGAGCAAAAAAGCGCTGAAAGCCGGTAGCAATGCGTACTGCGCGGCTTGCAGCACTCAATGGGCGTACCCTACTTGTCCCATTACACTTGGCGTCATCCTCGCAGTACGCCCCAGAAGCCGTCCTCAGACCTCCAGGACCACGCTCACTTATCACATTACATGAAAAACAAGCGGCGGCGGCATTAGCTGTGCCCAAAAGATGGCCACAAAAATATGTCATCAAGCGTCATCAGCGTGATGTCATCTGCCGCCATCACACATCATCAGCGTGATGTTGCCACCGGAGTGCCGCTGGCAGCAAAAGGTGCGCTTCGGACTTCACCTCATGCTCGTCAGTGTGCTTTGTAACGATGGACTGCGAGGCATCAGGCGTCTACATCTATGGGCCTCGACACTGGCAGCAGTGTCGACATCCACGGCGGCTCCTGCAGGCAAACGTGGCCGCCCAAACAAATATGCTACAGCCTCTCTTAAAGGGTAACTGCAAGAAAAAAAAAGTGTATTTTTAAACAGCCTAATTGGGACAACCATGTCACAAGACAATTTTTCACCGCCAAAAACAAAATTTTTTACAGCAATATTTATTGCGCGAGACTGACTTTAGTTTGCGGCTATTTCATCCGTTTTAATCGCGCTTACAAAGTTC
Organism: Ixodes ricinus; assembly: GCA_037355805.1. NCBI lineage: Eukaryota > Metazoa > Arthropoda > Arachnida > Ixodida > Ixodidae > Ixodes > Ixodes ricinus. The sequence continues at coordinate 1,118 of JAZHYW010054628.1, forward strand.
CTATTACACGTCACGGGCGGCTGCCATACGTCACGGGTGACGTAGAACAACCACTCCGCGCGCGTCGAAAGGCGGGAGCCTCAAATGTGGAGAAGTCGTGACTCCGACTAAATTACGTCCTGTGGCGTAAATATTGCTAGAAAAAATTCGTTTTTTTCGCGGAAGATTTGTTTTGTGACATGCTTGTCCCATATAGGCTGTTTAAAAAAAAACACTTTTTTTTTTTTCTTTGCAGTTACCCTTTAAGTGTCCTCCTCTAGGCGCTCGTTCTAGACGTCGTCCTCTAGGCGTCGTTCCTGACGTCGTCTAAGAATTCGTCTAAGTCATCCTAGACGTCGTCCTTGACATCATCCTCGAGGTTGTCCTAGAAGTCGTCCTAGATGTCGTCCTCTAGGCGTTGTCCTAGACGTCATCTTCTGGCGTCGTTCTCGGCAGCCATCCTAGACGTCATCCTTAGAGGTCGCCCTGTGAGGTTGTCCTCAGACGCCATCCTTGACCGGCTGTCGTCTTCCTCGTACAACGTGAGCAGTCTTAAGCGTACTCGCGTAACTTTGTTCCTCGTAGCATAAGAGCTTGTAGCAAACCACCGCGTTTTGCTCGCGATCTGCGCCGCCGGAATGTCGGTTCCAGTGACAGGCAAGTTTGTAGCAGGTTCCCGCATGTTTGTTGCACCGTAAAACTTGAATCTGCTCGTCTGCAATTTGCGCTATTCTTTCTCGTGAGATGCGAGTTCTTGGCAGGTATCCATCAATCGGCCGTGAGCACAAAGCTGAGGGCGTCACGCAACCTGTGGTATCCTTTCCCGTGACACAGGAGTTCGTGGCGAATTCCTGCATGTTTATCGCATCGTAAAACGCGAATTTGCGGTGTCCGCAGTTCGCGGTATCAGTTCCCGCGTCACGTGGTTTGTGGCCGGTGCCAGGGTGTTTAGCAATAATTTTTAGTATAAGTTACCTGCGGCATCTGCAAAGATAGCCCACCCCATGTTCTTCACCACTTATCTCTTCATTTTGGGTGGGCTTTCTTTTGGAACCTTACGGTAAGCTTCTGTTGAATACTATGTAATGTAATCTGCTGCAAAATTAAAAAAGAAAAAAAAGATTTAAACGATTTTGTTAATACATATATTCCTAAAGTACAATTAGTATTCTTCACAAGAAACTCCTGTCATTTACTAAACATCCTGCGACTTGTTGCTTGAAGCTATCAACACATCACAGCCACTCTTACTTTGAACAAACTGGCAATGAAGAAACAAGGTTTTTAATATTAATACACACTTTACTGTAAGTGCCTTTTACTGACCGTTTCCAGCAACCTTCTTGATATTCACTTGTCTCTTGAGCTCCCTCTCGAGAGCATGTGGCTGCTTGCTTGTGAGGTTGCAATAGCGGCTGCGAAGTTCCTGCTACAAGGAAAAGCCAGGTCTGATCAAATTTAACTGCCCCTCTTGCAGCTATCAAAAAAACCAGTTTGCCAGTATACAAAGTTGTCAGATGCTTTTTGTGATGTCGTAGGCATACGTCCAAGAACAACTGCAAAAACTGGCAATAAGATTTTTAAGTTCATATTGCATGAAGCAATAACCTATGAGGGTAATGTTACATGATGCCCGCAGGACAAGCGACGCAGAATAAGGATCTGAGAACCATGTGACTGCTAGGGAAGTCCACAGCTAGAGCAAGAGCGGAGAATAGGAGAGGAGGAAACAATTTGATGTGCTGCGTGGAACTCAGGGGAATGAGAGCAGCAATGTGAAATAAAGAGTGAAGTTAACCTTAACAAACTTCGCAATCTCCCCGAGTCACTCAAGTTCATTGTCTAAACTTATATGTGCCTTTCTCCTGGCGAGGTTTCTCAAGGTGTGCAGGCAACCAATGTCCTCGGTACATGAAATACTTGCAACTAGATGGCAAAGGTCTTTAAAACTTTGTACACCCCCATAGTAGTATCCACATGAAAGGGATACAATGAAATAAACAGCACTAATCGACGACACTGCATGTATGTGCTGAATGAGTGCACTTACAAAAGTCTTCTGTCAGCAGTCGACGTACTAAAAGTGAACACATCTGGCATAGTCCTGGTTCCTCACAAAAAGAGATCTTGAGTGACCTCAGGTGACAAGAGCAATGCCCGTAAAAGGTGCCACTGGAATCAATGTGTGATGCAGCTTTCGATAACAGTGTAAGCATAGTTGCTACTGTTGCACCTTTTTTTTTGTTCCCTGGATTTGAGCTTCGTTGACACGACCTTGAAGGAGAGCTATAGTGAATTGAAATGGCACTCAGAAACTTCACTAGACCATTGTTGCACTGGCGTGAAAGCTGCAATGCAAGCTTCCATTTTGTTGTATGTGTAACCTATATTTTGTCCCGCTTTAATCCCCTGGTAAGATCACTGTAATACTATTTAAGAGTTTAATCGGATGACAGTAATCTTTGACTGAAGGAATCTACCATCTTTTCACCGGGAAGGACAGTCTGTGACCTTGAGAGAGGCTACACCTTTGGCCAAACAAAAAACATCTTGTTCATCTCGAGCTTCAGGGAATTGTGTGTCTGGAAACTTTAAGCCCAACAAACACAATGGCGATTACTGTATTTACATAGTTTTAGATTATTCCCATTCATTAGAATGAACAACACATAATGCAGTGGGCCTCAAGTAAAACCATGTGGAACCATCATAGGTCGCTTGGTATGACTGTAAGGGCCCACAACTGGCGCGCGAGTGCAATGGAGTGAAGCTTTTGCACTGCAATTAATTATATATTTTGACATTTCAAGCAGGGATGGGCGAATGTTCGGTTATTACGAATAGCCAATCGAATTCTGTTCTGTTCGGCATTCGCTTCGAATCGAATTTTAAGTATTCAACAATATCAATTATCGACAATATAGAATTATTAGACCTTTCCAAATACAGTCAAACCACGACTATATCGAACCCGTTTACATCCAATTATTCCTTATATCGAACAATTTTTTGTACACAGTAATGTTACAGTGATAATATATAGCAAAAACTACGGTTACATCGAACAAAAATAGCAGCCGCTACCGATATATCGAACTGCCAAGAGCAGCCGTTTGATCTCGCGCTGGCTTTCCCCCAATGCGAGCGGCCGCGATGGGGAAAGCCAGCTTGCAGAGCACGCTGGTTTTGTTTGTTTATTGTTCAGGCGACGTCGTTTTACCCGGTCCAGCCTGCAGAATACAAGGCCTGCGCATGACGCTTCGTTGACGCAATCTCCGACCCGCCCCAAGCGGCAAACAGGCGCAGTTTTCTGACGAGAGTATGGGCCAGCGTCCCAACGCACCGTCGCATTCACTTGCGGCCACGGCTGTGTGCGTGACTGCTGAGAGCGAGGCTGATGCAGCGTTCAGTTCATTGCAACGTGCAGCGACATCTCTTAGCCCAGAGCGCGAGCCGGACGCGCTCTGAACTCCTGGACGGGCATTTCTAGCGCGCGCGCTCGTTCTGCGGAAGAACGCTTCAAAGCAGCGACCCGGAGTAAAAAAAGCGACCTCGAAAATGGCGTCCAGTGCTGGCGTCCAGCGTCTAGAAGGGCTTTGCAGCCCTTTGCAAAGCAGTAGCGGCAATTTCACTCATGCGTTGACGCCCCACGTGAACGTCTAACTTCATCGTATGATATGGCAACACACTCAGGCGTGAGAACCAAGCACTTGCATTATCTGCCTACGCAAACACTGAAGCAGGTGATGGAGCAGACGACGTCGCAGACGAAGATAAGCGAACGATGGTGCTCATCCGCTATCTATGGGGCGCTTTTGAGGGGAGTCTACTAGTGATGGCGTTGGGAGAAACAGCGCAGGCCTTGTGTTCTGGGTGGGATTGGGTTTACCGCCTCGTGTTCCTTCTCCCCGCTCCGTCCGCAAAAGAAAATATTATTTTTTCTACCAAACAATTAACGCGGCCGCCCAGAAAAAAAAAAAAAGCCAGTTTGTTTTGTTAGTTGGTTTCCCCAACGCAGCCACCTGTCTTAGGGGAAAGCCAACTTGCAAAGCAAAACGGGACTCTGCAGGAGAAGGTGCTCCTGCTCGGACGTGCTCAGTGCTCTCGGCATAGTTCGGCGCTAATACGCGAATATAGAAGGCTGCGGCCTCAGCATTTTTGGAGTCCGTCGATAGCGTAGAAAAATACGTATCGCGATGCAATGAAGAAAAAGCAGTAGAAGATGCAAGACTTCATTGTGTAATATTTCAGCAGAAAGTGGATTTTTGAGAGTCTAATTCATTAAAACTTTTATATCGAATTATTCGCCATATCGAACTGGTACACGTTTTCTTGCGAGTTCGATATAAACGGGTTTGACTTACTCTGGCTTGGATTTCCGGCCAGGTGGCGCAAGTTTCCGACCATTTCGTGCTCCCGAACTCAATACACTTGAAATTAACAATTACAGTACTTCTAATACCAAATAAGGGTAAATATAAAACTATAGTTTAAACATATCTTGTAGTATTTGTTGCTTATACTATTCGAAGTATTCGATTCAAAATTATTCGGCCAAAATCGCTATTCGCTTCGAATTCGATTCGGACCCAAAATTCTCTATTCGCCCATGCCTAATTTCAAGCTAATCTAAGTTATTAGAATGACCAATAGGAAATCAGTTGGAACCAAAATCATGCGGCACGGTTATAGGTCGCTCGGCATGACCGTAAAAACCGATTCAGACATTTCCGTTTGCACGTAACCGACTGCACTACGAATCTTTGCATTTCCTTAGGACGTATTGCACAGACCTCGGTCGCCAAGGAAACTACCCATCATAACCAGCATAAGTGGCTCCTAACAAAAAGCCAAAACAGCGTGCTAAGAATGAATACAGAGAATAAGGAACTAAAACAGGACAAACCTTGCCCTGTTTAGTTCCTTTTTCTTTGTTTTCGCTCTTAGCCCTCTGTTCTGCCTCGTTAATGTACCAACTCACCCTCACTGCCACCTTTGTGGGGCCCTATTGTAGCCGGCCACACACGAACATGAATGTCTGAACCAGCCTTAAACACTCGCAACTGATGCAGCGCAACGGGCAAAGCCATCACACTGCAACTTCCAACACCCACGGAGAGTTGCAATGTCTGCAGCCAGATTCACTTACCACGAGGCTGGAGGCCGCTTCCTCGGGGTCCACCCTGGGTGGCGGCCACGACCTCCCGTCGGTGTCCAGGGTCCAGCGCAGCACGCCGAGCAGGAGTGCAAACTCTTGGTGGTGCGAGCGCATCAGCCTCAGCAGAAAGCTCAGGTGCTTGAGGGACATGGGGCTCAGAGTCCCGGAGGAAGGGGAACCCATGGGGACGGCGGGGAAGGGACCTCCCACGAGCCGGCGGAGGGCTTGGGGGATGGGCAACGACTGCGGGGACTGGGGCGACGTGCTCGCCGCATTCACGAGGTCCTCCTGTTGTCGACCAAACACCGAAAGGTACACCTGCAGTGAGAGAAGAATACATACTGGATTAAAGCCAAACTAGGTTAATAGTTTTCAGGAGTGCGTACCAAAGGGTCCCATGATGCCTTTGTTCAATGTCTAATTGGCCTACTTTCACATTCGTAAAGAGTGGAGATGAGGGAGAGCACCGTGAATGGAAGCCGTTGTGGTGGCTGTGTTTACATTTTGTTCAGAAAGGGTAACTGACAATAATCCGGTGCCCTTTAAATAGAAAGGCAACTGCTGCTGTCCCAAAGGGTGTAATGCTCTCACTTTAGGGCTTTGATTTTATCACTGCATCATCCTTTAATTCCTCTTTTAAATTTCAGTTCGAGCACTGGCACCTCCAAAAACTTACGATAATGAGCTGTAGGCACAGCATGAAACAACTGCTGAGTAGAAGCTTGGAAAAAATAATTTTAAACATACATATGCATCACTCAGGAAATTAAAAGAAAATTCTAACTTTTTCTGCAATTAAATAAACATGTTTCTGTGAAAGAATAGTCATATTTGTTTATGATCTTAGGGTCCAATGCAAAATATGTTAGTACTGTCCATTAACTAACAGATAATGAAACTGTGAACAGTAATACCCATGCTTTGTCACAGGGCGCACCACAATAATGTTTGCGAAGTACCTGCACTGACTTGGCATGAATGCTGTTATTATCGACCCTGGCACATGTCCACTACCAGTATGACCCCGCGTGCCACACAGTCTTCCTTCCGTGACTTTGATGCCATCTGTTGTAATGAACAGGATGTGCTTGTTCAGTACTATGGCAGCACTGACAGATAATTAATTGTGACGACTTCTATAAACTTACTGGGGTTCCAATAAAAAAAGTGTCAGTGAAGCTCAATCTTTTTGAGATTGTGTTTTTCAAACTCTGTGCGACCACAAAATGAGCACATACGGCAGTCCAACACTTCCACCCTCCCTAACAACATGAAAACACATCTTTGCAGTACACGTATACACAGTGGAGAAGTGCATACCAATAGCCACCAAGAAGTACTGAACCTAAGTTAATAATCTTCCATGTGTGCTCTTCAAGAGTTCCTTAAGCTTATTAGAATGTCACATTAAATATATCACCATCCCTTTAATTTCTAAATATATTAAATTACTAATTCCTCACTCACTACTTCCCTTCCCATTTACATGAAATTGCTTGAAAGAGATTGTTACAAAGGAGGTGCTTTCAAAGTTGTCAACACAACTAAGGCAAACTCCTCCAGTACATACACTTTCGTACCAAAAAGAATAATAATTGACCTCGATTAAAAAGACGCCACAGAATGAAGTCTCGAACGAGGCAACAAAAAAGGACTGTCCATCAATGGTGAATACAGATAGGGCTCATGAAGTAAAGCTAAGCCTCATGTTATAACAAAAAGTTTGCAGCTGTATTTCGATCAACCCGTAAAACAAGCGTGTGTAAAATTGCATTTTACGAGAACAGCAGCCAGCGCTCAAATTTGGCATCTGTCTGCCTTGCCACCAAGACTTTTCAAAACGTTGCCTTGTCAAGTTTCTTTTCTTCTTTCTTTTTTTTTCTTTTTTGCAGTGACATTGAGAAATTACAAGATGAGGCGACAGAACATTGCGTGGAGCGACTCAATGTGTTGTCAACACGCAGCGCATGCGAACACACACACGGTTGGTTTGCGGCACACAAGTTTACAGTTGGCCAACTGTGCCAACACTAAGACAGCGCGTCTACTGGGTTCTTAACATGTCACCGACTATAGGTTCAACTGTGTTGGGCCACAGCATGCAATGGATGCTAACAAGATCTGGGTTAGCCTCTATGCGGAGCGCAAGTTCGTCTGCTTTCTGCACATGGGTTGCGATAATGTCAGAATGCTGAGCTCTTATTGGCCAATTGAAAACAAAACAGCAGGTAGACCTCGAGGCATCTAGCATCGAGGTCTACCCACTATCCTTTCAATCAAAGCCAATGAGAGCTCGGCGTCATTCTGACGTCACCGCAACTCCTGCACAAGAAGCAGACGACTTGCTCTCCGCATAAGAATACCATTCCGCATTAGTACCCTTTCTACTTCATCATTTTTAAAAAAACCTGAGAGCAACTGACTTGTTTCATGTCCAGAGAAGAGTTGAGCAGGAAGTCCAGATCTCTCGACGGCAGCGACAGGTTGTTCACCAGGACTTCCTTGAGCTCCTTAGGGTCCTTGAGGAAGTAGTCCATTCTCATGGCTGGAAATAACATGAAGGACATTGAAAGTCTGCAAGTCGATGCTGTCGAGTAAACGTCAGGAAATGAAGGGCACCCGGTGAAACAAGCGAAGGGAACTCGAGAGCAATGAGGAAGGAAGGCTGAAACAGATATTTCAATGTCTGAAAAACATTAATAAAAATTTTAAGAGACACTTTATCAAGTTTTGAGGCATGCAAGTAAAGTGCAGGAGATAAAAGATATAGCAGTCTTGTGTTAGTCCACAGTAGAGTCACGGTGATAGCTGCGACAAGACAAGTCACTGCAAAGTCGTTGGGCTTCGGCGTCGCGCTCACGCACCGTGAGGTGCGTGAACAAAAGCATTTGGAACAAAAAAGACATCTGACCATTTGGTTCCAAACGCTTTTGTTCCTCCTTTGTTCCGAAACGCGTGAATGGGCGTCTCCCGGCCCGAGTTTTTGGCGATGACAGTGCTGCAACTGCATTTTGTTATGGGTTATTTTTTTGTTCCAGAGAGTGCCTGCTGTAGGCATTGGTTACTACAGAAACCCTAAGTACAGAGCGGGTTATTAACGCTGTGGCGTGGCTAAGTGGTAACGCCTTCACTTCGTACGCAGTGGACCCAGGTTCGATTCCCACGGGTGGCAGGCAGTCTTTTTCAAAAATTTGGCAACGTCGACGACAGACGCCCTACATCGCCACGCCAACTTCAACATCAACAACTACTACAGCTACAACATCAACAACTGCAACTACAACAACGGACATCATTTCCAGTGGTGGGAAGAGACCATAACAGCTATCGCTGTAAAACAGCAGCCAACCAAGGCAGGCAGCCTTGGCTGCCTGCTTCGGTTGGCTACTTTGAGTTGAGGAAGGGTGGTTGAGAAATTAAGGGAGAGGAGACACGGCTGACTTGCAGCCTCTGCAGGGACACCAGACATAAGAACATGCGTGCATGCGAACGTAACCTTGCCAGAACATGCAAAAACATTTACACACTCCACATGCCTAAAAATAGCCAAAAGTAGATATTGAACTAAATAAACGGATAAGAATAAAAGAAGTAAAAAATTATCAGGTAATAAAGAATAAACAGATAATAAAAATTAAAACCGATAAAAAATAAACAGGTAATAGAGCAATAAATGGGGAATGAGGAAAAAGAAAAGAAGCAATAAACAGGAGAGACAGTATCCAAGATTAAAAGAGAGAAAAAAAAACAGCCCATATTTTTATGAAGCAGAATCAAACGTTTCAAAACGATCACCTTCATTTTAGACGCAGTTTCCCACTGTATCGAAACTTCTCAAAGATTTTCGTTATCCTGGAATGCCCAGACCCCAGACCTCTAACAAACTGCAGCGAAAATAGCCATAACAATGCAACCTGTGGCCTGCGTAGCAAGGCGTGCCAAGGCTGCACTAGAGTCATCAAATAGGCTATGCCTGAAAGCAACAACACATGAGCCATCTTGGTGCATAAACACACACTGTTGCCAGTTGCCGGAAGCTTTATCTGAAACTGAAGGAAACGCTTTTCCGTCCTCCATAAGTGCTGAAACATGCAACGACAAGGCATTGCAAAAGCTTACAGACCATGTGAACAACAGTGCACGTACTAGGGAGCGTTTGGCTCATGGTTACGCATCAATGTGTGGTTCAGATCTGCTAAGATGGTGCTTGCACCGGAAAGACGCCTCATTTCAAGGGCGGGCACGGTCGAGGAAATTGGGAAGTTTGGGGCACCCGTGAGGGTACTCTGGGAAACTCCAAGGTTCCTGGGAAAACAATTTGAGAACTTGTGCTCTAAGCATAGCCCGTTTGGTGGCTCCGGGCCACACTTGCCGGGGGCCTGGGCGAAGCGGTCGTGCAGGGCCACGGGGTCCTCCACGATGGTCTTGAAGATGGACGGGATGAGGTCCATCTCCCCGAGGTGAAGCCCGGCTGGAAGAAGTTGTGGTGCTTTGACACATTCTTCAGCCGCTCCAGGAAGGACGTCACCCTGCCGAAGTCAGAACCGAAGAGGGGGGTAAGACGCATGCAGAGTGCGGCAAATTGTAAGTGCCAACGTCGGTTGTAATGAGAGAAAGAATGAGAAAGAGAATGACAGAAATGAGGAAAGGAAAGCACATGAAAGGTTAGGCGTGTTCGTTGTGCCAAAACGAGTCGATTTGTTCAAGCGTTTGTCAGCTTCATTTTGCACAATGCCGGTCTTTTTGTGCAAAATAAAGCTAAAAAACAACCTCGTAAGTGGCGTTTTGCCTTTTTTTTGTGTATATACTCAAGCGTCGCCAGCAATCGGCCCCATTGGGACCACTGATGTCCGCGCCTATGCCCCGCCATCTCGAAGCGGCCGAAATGCGCGGGACCTTTCCTTTTAGATTATTATATTAACTCTATGGTCACAACACGCTTCACTTAATCGCTCCTTCTTGACGTCCGGTGCAACAATTTCCGTAAGCAATCGACCGCACATCTTTCCTACAAACAGGATGCAATTAAAGAGAATGGTTGTGGTTTTTGCACCGCGTAACTAAACTATAGTCGGTGACAGGTCGAGAACCCAGGAGATGCTTTGCCTCCTGCACGCACCCGTTGCCTTCCCCTGGGCTCTGGCTGCGCGTGCAGCGAAGTGTTATCAAAGACGGAAAGCTTGTGCTTAAGGCAGAGCGTCTACTGCAAGTTCTTAACCTGCCACTGATTACAGACACGGGGACTGCAGAAAACTGATTGAACCACAGCTGACTCGCAAGGTTGACACTAGCTACGAAGACAAGAAGTGCATGCTCGAGAATGTGGCAAGGTGCAAGACAAAAACCGAGAAGCAAAAGAAAAAGTCAGGTTTGTTGTGCGCAGCTGAAGACGGAGAAAACAGAGACAGCCTCAAAATGGCATCTGATGTTTATGCTGTTCCTCACCATAACTTGGTAGTCGTAAAATACTGGCCAAATTTCTACTCTGAAGTAGATAACACAATTTGTTGCATTTCAAGGCCGACTTAACCTGCTCACAACAAATTTAACACACACTTTCTGTGCCTTTCGCCATGGCCATATATGCAAATGCGCTGATAGTTTTGTGACAAGATTTTAATTCTCTGCTGCACTTACGTGCTGTTGGGAAATGTAGCGAATCCGTCGCTGTCCCTGACACCATTATCACAAAAAGCCTGCATCACAGCTATGACTCCGGCCGAGGGAAGTGGAAAGGCCGGGAAGGAAGCTGAAACAAACCAGAGCACAATGATCTAATCACAAATCAATATATAACCAAGTAAGTCATCAAAGCACAAGTAATACCTCTCAATGCAGAATGAAAAAAACAGAGCACTTCTACATAAGCCTTCCAGTGAAATAAGGCACATGTAGTGTCCCATGTTATTAATAAAGCAATTAATTAACTGTCCCGTGCCAGGTCCAATGCACTGACTCAGCCTTCACAAAATTAATTTTGTCATAATCACCATGTTTCTTAAAGGGTAACTGCAAAGAAAAAAAAGTGTATTTTTAAACAGCCTAATTGGGACAAGCATGTCACAATACAATTTTTCTGCCAAAACAAATTTTTTTACAACAATATTTATTGCGCGAGACTGATTTTAGTTTGCGGCTATTTCGACCGTTTTAAATCACGCCCCACAAAGTTGGTATTATACGTCACGTAGTGGCTGCTATACGTCACGGAGTGACATATACCAGCCACTCCGCAGGTCGACATGCTTGTCCCAATTAGGCTGTTTAAAAAAACACTTTTTTCTTTGCAGTTGCCCTTTAACGAGCACCCTATAGACCAACACGCTGTTTACCACACACAAGTGTGGCACTCGTGAGCGCAGAAACTGGATTCGCGTGAGGTGAAGCTTCTGCGAATGCGCCATGACGACAACAGCGCCACCGCAGAGGCGTGACGTCAGAGCCGCGTGTTGGTCTATAAAGCTGGTTGTAGTAAATAATTATGTTCCGCCGACTTCATTCCCCCAGCAAAGAATTTCACAAATGTTCTAGCCTTACCTAATCTCCCCTGAGCAAAATGATTATATTTCAGTTTTTTTTTATTTCTATACAGCATCTGACATGCTCACACAATGCATCCCATAAAACCCGGCCCATTCGCCAGCCTATGAATATAGACGAAAAGGCAAACAGTGCACAGTAAACGGGGACTAAAGGAAGTGTTTGCACTTCCTTCAGTCCCCGTTTACTGTGCGCTGTTTGCCTTTCCGTCAGTATGAACCAACTAACCCACATCGCCACCCTATGAATATAGATATTATTATTTTCTTTTCAATATCTTGAGAAAATTGAATTTTGAATTGAAGTTCCACATTTTTCTGGTAAACCGCTGTTTTAGTATGGTTTACCACCTACCCCTCACAAGATCTTTGAAAGGTGGCCAAGGATAGTTCAGAGGTTTCTTAATTCTAACCCCTTGAATCATCCTAAATTTTTGTGTGGTACGTTGCAATCAGATATCTTGCTTCCAGACCGACACCAACTTGTAAAGAGAATCGTATGGCTCTAAAAAAAACATAGCATGACTTTAGCCGACATGTTGAAGGCACTGTTGGGGAAGGTCGATTTATTTCGTCACTGCTTTTGGACAAGGAAAGGCACACTTTTTAAGTGGCCTTGAGCTTTAGATCAAAGGTTGGACTAGAGCCATAAAATGAGCTATGCTCAGAGTACCGACACTCCATTACCCGACTGCCTTGTGGGTGCCGCTACTTTGTTGCCTAGGTAGTCCATAACAAGATGGCTAAAGTTGCTTTACTCTGAAGCATAGCTTATATATAGTGACTCTAGTCTGGACCTGAAGACCACTTAGGAGAAGTATACTCACAAGATCCCACGGGGTAAGCAGGCTGTTTCTTCCGTATGCCAATGAGAATGAAGAACAAGACTAGCGGTATGACTAGCTCGAACAGTAGCACCAGCTGCAAAGAGGAATAACAAACATCAGGTCATCCTTTCTAAAAAGAAAAAAATATATTTTGGGACAAGAAATATTCAGAACTTAGGCAATGCTCTCTGTCAAACATACCAGGCTGTTTGTGAGATAAGGTCATAAGGTAATGTATTATCTTTGAAGATAATAAGGTTTGATTTACTAAGTGTTATTTCAAAACATATTTTTTAGACATCTCTCCAGTACTTCAAACAAAGCAGAAAAGATATGGGCAAAGCCCTATTTTAAAATATTAATTTTATAAAAATTAACAGCAGAAGAAAATGCCTTGATACGCGTAATAAAAAGAGTCCTCACTTTAAATATCGAATGGCCAGCAGCCGAATACCACTTGACAAGGAGGTGACATTGTGTTACAGGATACTACCATCTTTTTTTTCTTTTTAGACCCATGGTGATAAAATTGGTGTGCTTAGCTTATCTTATACTCATGGGCTTGCTACAAGGTGATGAAATGATTTACCAACATCTGCTTCTACTTTGGCTATTGCTTGGGAGAGCCCCAAGAGAAGTTTGAGTTGTGTACTGCATTTTCAGTTGAAACAAGGTTTATTTTTTTTTTTCTTGGAACCAGTGCCTGGTACCTAGTCTGCATGTAAAATTTTTATACACAGCACACCTTGAAAACTGCCTGCTTTATCATAGCACTCAAAGAAGCAGAAATCATCTTTAACATAACCTGTTATTCACAAAATATGTCACGTCTCGTCGTAATGACGATCTCGGAAAGACCAATCTCTGTATAGTCCGTACCTGTAGATGGTGCGCAACGCAAGAAAATATTTTAACTTTTAAACATACGTACAGTCTGTAGACTATAGACCAGAAAATATGGTACAATTCCAGGAGGCCATTCAGATGCCTAGTGACTCATCTGCTTGTTGATTCATACTAGAACCCTTTAGGTGGTGTCACCTCTTTTTTTATGTTTGAGCGTATGGCAGCATGCAAGCTGCGGCTATCGGCCTGTCAGAGCAGAATGCATTATCTGCACTTCAAAGCAGTTCGATCCTTGTGCCTTTTGTGTTTGTAAACCTTGCTTTGGTGGCCTTTGCTCTCTTGAATTGTTCCATACAGCAATTCTCACCATGCGTGCCAGTACATGTCAGCTACGCATGCCACTGACATGATTTTATTCATTTCATGGCCAATCCCGCGCTGAACATGTAACAACCCAAGAGGAAACCTCACATATCGAACTCGTTGTTCACTGCATACAATAATGACAGTGTCAAAAATCACTGAGCTCATCATAATTCCTAGCTAAAAAAAAAACAAATTTACTAAGAAATTTAAATTTTTTTGTGGCCAAAGGATTTGTGATTTTCTAAATAAAAACATCGCAGCTGAATATGCCTTCCAAGTTTTCGGTAGTAACAAAAAAAAAAGTATGTTTTTGTTGGTGAAATAAACTCGAATTATCGAACTAGCTGCGGTTACATCGCGTTAGCAAGAAAAGAAATGCAATGTTTATTTATTTACTTATTTTATCTTAGTTCAACGAAGAAACAAAATATTTAAAAAAAGAAATTAACAGAGCACAGGCGCTTGAACCTTTATTTAAATCTTCAAAATCAAATCGACCAAAGTCTTCTTCTTTTTTTTTTATTAGAAAAACTGAATAATAGAAATGTCAAATGAACCGTACTTTACGCCGAGACATAAGGGCGAACTGTTTAAAGAGGGCAGCTGAGCTCGAGTCACAAGGTGATCGAATTTCGCAACGAACAAACAAACCAAAAAGAAAACAAACGACGACAGCCGTTCCACACATAGTCATGCCTCAACGAAAACGATCGCGACAAACTCACAGGTTTCCGTTTCTTCAGCGTGTAGTTTTTCCACAGCAGTAGCCGCAACTGTAGGTAGAAGCCCATTCTGGCGGCAGAAACGCATTGGAGACGCGCAGACTCGGCGACGTTCTTGGCTTTCCCTCGAAAGCTGCGAGGGAATCAATCAGCTGGGCCGACTAAAACCACAACACCTCGGGCTCGCGTAAAAATGTCACAGATCGACGCAGCTATCCCCAACTTGCGATCGGGCAGGCTTGACGAAGAGGCCAACTTGCTACCGTTCGCTCCGTCAACAAGCGTAGTGTCATTTCTGACGAAGATGAGGAACAATCATCACAACTACCTCGCGTGAACTCGTCCGCGCGACGCCAAGTTGCTGCTTGACACCATCACGGGTTACGTTATGTTGCAACGGCGTTTGATGGCGCCGCAGTCGCTCAGCGCCCCCGCGCCTCAGCGCCTCAGCGCGCATCCAAAATCGATCAAAACACAAATCGCAAGCGTCACCAACGAGTACGTTCGCCTATTACGCTCCTAACCTCAGCGTTACGAATTACTGGCTCTTAGTGGTCTATAATGGTCACCTAGCGTTATGGCGTTATCAGGTTGGAGTGACTCTAGGCTGGCCTAGAGTCACTAGGGCTGCCCTGCAACTTCTGCACAGGTGCAGGCGGTGCAAGCAGGTGCAGGCAACGTTGAGTAAAAAGCACTCTTTTTGCTGGAGTTGGTGGAGTCCAGACTCAAGATCAACGTTACTTTGGTCTAGATACTGCCAAAAACCAGCTTTGCCAGCTTTATTAACTTTATCTCTTCGCCTTCTTTTCGCGAGGGAGAGCTGGGAATACAACTCCGGTCGAAAGCTCATTTTGTTTTCTTCAGAACACAAGGAAAGGGTACGATCACTGGTAAGTACCATAGCCCATTTGCTCCTCAACGCGCGACATTTAAATCTACGCTGTGTGGCAATCTGTGGCGATGAAGAAAATATATCTCGGCGCTCGCGCGGCCTTAAGCGCCGTCCGAAGATCTGGTGATCGCCCATCGCATTTCTCGAAGGTGAGCAAATTCAACTTTACGCGGCACCGCGGGCCTCCATGGTACGGGCGATGGGGCTGTCGCCTTCCTGCGGTGCCGCACTGATGCGAGAGCATGTGCCATGTGGCTTCGTAGAGCAAGTCGTCTGTTTGCGCAGGAGTTGCGGTATGACGTCACAACGACACCGAGTTCCGGTTGGATTTCGATTGGAAAAATGGTGGATAGATATCCCAAGCCAGCGAGCATTGAGCTCCCCTCAGAGCCAATCAGAGCTCGGCGTTCTAACGTCTCCCCAACTCCTGCAAAATAAGCAGACAAACTTGCGCCCCGCAGCATGGCAGGGGAACTTGCGGGGGGGGGCATCGGCACGGGGCTCTGCTGCCTTCCCTGGTGAGATCTGGGGAAGGCAGAGCCCCCGACCCGGGCCATGACCCTTACCAAGACGCTGTTTACGTGTCATGTTGTAACGAGCTTCTAGTTGTGGCATGTAAAATCAAAATAACGCCCACGTTGCCATTGTTGACAAAATACATAGGAAATAGAATCCCAGCGTGCTGTCGTTAGCTTCATTGTCCAGTTCTGGCAAAAGGTAACGCAGCAGCCCCCCCCCAGGGAGAACTGCTGAGCCTGCCCCTCCAGGAAAATGGAAAGTCTACGCCGCTGCCTGCTAGCAATGACAGAGTTGGAGCACTGCGGAAACTACGCTAGCCAGCCTTGACAGCGTAGCACAAAATGAAGTTTTCAGCACCCCTACCTAACACGAGCACTCGTGCAGTGCAAGGGTTGCTCAGGGACACATGCTTGCGCTTTGGCTTTGCTCGCTCATGAAGGGAAACAAATTGTATTCTTTACTTCCTCAGAAACTGCACCCACAGATAAATAAATTTATGCAACCGTTTGCACATTGCTTTGCTTATTTTATGTGTTTAGTTATGGTTGCATTTCCAAACGGTATCAATTCATGATTTTGTTGTTAAATATCTGCCCGATTAAACTTTTCTGCTCATTACATATTTAATGTTGTTAAACGAACTGTTAAAATTCTCACCTTCGGTATGCACCAGAGAGCTTCATCATAACTTTGAGTGAAGTCGATGCTATACAAGCACGAGCATATCTTGAACGATGCTTTCATCTCACGAGCACGCTTGCACTAGCAGACCCGCTCAATGCACTGCTCTCACTCTTGCAGTGGAAGTACTATTTCGCCTGGCATACAGCTGCGAGAGTACCATATATGCTTACTGTTGCAGCACCGAATGGCATACTGCTGTGTGCCCCAATGCTGCTCCGATGCCAAGAAAAAGTTTCGCGACGTGTAGTTTCTCGAGGTTCTAACAGATGGCAGCTACAGAGACAACTGAATCCCAGCTACACTGATGCATGGTAACTATCCCGAACACAACACCAAACTGCAGCAATCTAGCAACCACACTACTTTGTTTCACCTTACAATAGACAGCAGACAATGCTACGAGCCACTGAAGCCAATCCAGTGTTGTACATGTGTCGCATGACGCGTCAGGAGAGGCGCAGCGTGCATAGTCACGCGACTCTTTCGCAGCCGAGATGGCTCGTAGCGTCCGCTGCGGTCTGTTGTATGGTGAAACGGAGCATAGAGAGAACACGGAGACGCCCGTTGAGAAGAGTTGTTCCCTCAGCCTTTGAGGACTGTCCCTCGCGTCACCAGCGCAAAAACGTGAAAAAGAAACGTCAGCAGCATCAGAAAAAAAAAATCACCTGCAACAGCAATGTCCAAAAGGACTTCACTCTACGAAACGTCCAGAAGCATTCAGACGACATGCAGCACTTGCAGCATACTTGCTTATTTACTCGAGGGCGATCGTTACAACATAGCGACAATAACGGCCTTCCAGATGGCAGGCAAGCGAAGCAGCAGTAGTAATTATACCGCTGCCCAATATTCTTTTTAAATTATTCACAGAGGCTGGTAAATCACTCCATAAATGTTTAATGGCACGAAACATCACCTTAATGTCTACCGTACATCCCTCCCTCTCTCTCTCTCTCTCTTCTCTCTCTCTCTGCCGAACCTCACCTTGTAGAGCGTACAAACGTCTTTGTAGTTTCACTTCATGCACGCGTTAACATCTTATGTACACAAAATATATCATATTTTAATATTTATATCTATCTAGTCTTTGCACCAAAACAATGATAGTACTCACACACTGTAGCTGTAGGCAAGCCACAATTGAGACAACGGGCTCAAATGATTCTCCTCCTGCATTAGTGTGCTGTGGTAGCACAACTTATTCGGAGTCGTCAGCGGGGAGCCCGAAGGCAAGGGACATTGTTGCTATTGATATGTATACCTGTTAACAGACCCAACTGCGAATGGTTTATGCGGAGACTGAAGTACCTGTAAAACCATGGCACGTGTCAGGAAGCAACAGCATCGACAACTATCTTATTTACGCATGAAATAATAAACAGATAGGACAGAGCACATAACACGATAGCTTTTAACTAGCAACAAACAAGAATGCATTCTTGCTGCTGGTTGAAAGATGTGTTTCGTGCTCTCTCCTATGTGTTCATTCTTTCGTGTATAAATGATCCTTACCAACACGCTCAGTTTTTAATAATTATACTATCTCTTTTCGTTGGCAAACCACGCAGATTACCCATCTCCTGCAAAATAGAATTACTTGATCCCGTTGTCTTAAAGACGTTTCAACAAGGCATTTCTAAGCTGCCACGACGACTCTGATAACCAAAGTAAAGACACCTTTAACATGACTCATGAAAGACTTGTTCCATCGGTTGGTCAACACTTCTCGTTGCTGTGACAACAGCAAGAGCTCCTCGGAGTTAGTGTCGCAAGACTTCTTTATTCGTGGCTGAAACCCCATGCTTCCAGAAAGGGGTCCCTCCTGACCAAGCTGTACTCCCTCACTCTGCCTTAGGAATACAGTGCTGAAGGATTTGTTCTTAGCATGGTAATTCCACCAGTTCACCACTACAGTTTCATAACATGTCCAAATATTTGTGCCAAACACTGCAGAAAATCACAACCAATAACATAACTTTTTTTTTTTTTTTTGGGGGGGGGGGGGGGAGGTAATGTCTGACTTGGGGATTTGGTGGGGGGGAGGGCTTCAGTCAGCCCCATGAGGCCCTCCCGCCCCCTTCTCCTCCTCCCTCTGTCTATGCCATTGGTTGGGACATATAACATGAGGGAGCATTTCCCATGCCCACCAGATTTCCACACTACATGGAAGCAATCTAGTGTATAAAGGGTGTGGCATGACGCCAACACGAATTGTTGCCTTCCTGTCATGCTACCACGTCCAGTATAGAGCCACGAACAACGGGCAAACATGACAAAGTACATCTAAACTGGCTGAAGATCTCAAAAGCCATAAAACTATGTAGGGAACTACACAACGACACGGCACCACAAGTACACCCCACAGAGTTTTCTGCAACACCAGGGCTCCGATTTTTAGCCGACGTCAAGATCCCCTGTAATTACTAGCCATACAAAATGTAGAAATGACATATGAAAACCATAAGTTCAAGTTATGTAGTTTGAGCTTACTAAAATGTGTACTATAAGTTTAGTACCAAACAAACAAAGGACAAACAACAGAAAAGAAGCAGCGATATATTTCTTTTTAATTAACAAGTATCTCGGAGAAGGTCGATTTGATAAAAGCACAAAAGGATGTGGCACAAAACTGAAGCAGGCACAAAAAAAAAAAAAGAGCTTAAAATTCAACTTCTCTTATTTACAGAACAGGCTTTGAAAAAATGAAGTTGGTGCATCTGTACACAACGAGTGGAATGTTGATGCCACAAAAAAAGATGCAGGCATTAGAGTTAGTCAGTGTGGACATTGTTGACGAAACAGTTGCTCACATGAGCGACATCCACGCGAGAGCTTGCGCAAAAAAGACATTCCAACATCTTTTTTTAGGAAAACGGAAGATCATGAGCAAAGGGAAGTATTTGTGACAAGACACTGTCAAAATTTTTTGTATAAAACATCAGGCTCCTTATTGTGCCTGCATCAAACAAGAAACAAACATAATGTGTTTAAAAATGTGAGCACAATTGTCACTCAAAATCCTCATGCTTTTTCTCTCAAAAATTGCCAAACATTTAGCACTTCAAGCTATTTTTTTGGAGTTCCAGTCTGCATGAGAATTCAAAATTTTCATAGGTATAAATGTTTCTAAATGTGAAACAAAACCTGCTCAACTTCCATCTGCAAGTCTAGAGGGAAAAGGATTATATCTAAATACCATGCACAGTTTGCCAGTTTCCAAGAGGAACACAAACGTTCAAATTCAAGGCCAACAGACACTCATTTTCTATGAAGAAATTATTCATATGCCAGATATCATTATGTATAACTAAAAAAATATTTCACAAAAAATTAATTTAAAAAAAATGTAACCTCAATATTCTTTTGGTACATCCAGTCTGAAACTTGCCTACACAGATGGGGCAACAAGTGTCCATTTCATACCATCACCGCTTGGGAAGTTAGGTGTGGGCCAGCCCTGATCAAACCAAAGATCATACCGATTCAGAAAAATATTACAAAAAAGAATGGCAGGTTTTCAACGATCGGATCAATACAATCGCGGCAGACCTCCAAGCAGTAAATAAACGGATTCCACATCTCCAGCTAACCGCTTACTCACCCCGACATTGAAAACACTAACCGATACGAATAAAGTTTCTCAATTTCAACGTTCCTTAAACCTCGGAAATTCTCAAATATACATTCAGTTTGGCAGCTTTCCAAGCACAGATTTACCCAGCTGCAAAAACACACTTCATAAGCAAAAGTAGGGCAAGCTCTTAATGGCAAACTCTTAATCCCAGTAATAGGTGCCAGTAATAGTACCTTCCAACATTTTTTAACATCTGAATCCAGTCTTTCCGGGCGTCTGCCCACCAACAACAGCCGAGCATGAAAGACGGACACAGCCAAACATATTTTCGAAATGGCAACGTTTTTTTCCAGACCGGGAAGTGCTTCAAAGAACAACGAGTGTGTTGCCTCTTGAAAGCATCTACTCTCCGAGGACGCAGGTGCGGACGAGCACTTCGGTGACCTTGTAGGGGTCCATGTTGGAGGAAGGCCTGCGGTCTTCGAGGTAGCCCTTGTTCTGCTCGGCGACCGCCCTTGGGATGCGGACGCTGCAGCCGCGGTTGGCCACGCCCGACGAGAAGTCGTGGATGCTCGAGGTCTCGTGGTGGCCCGTCAGGCGGCGCTCATTGTCGCGTCCCTCCTTGGGGTCGTACGCCTCAATGTGACGCTTGTGATGCTTGGACAGACGCTCAATCGCAGCTTCAATGGCCCTGCGCAATTCGGTCGCTGTGTGTTAGGACCGACACTTCGAAGATGCGGCCGACATTTGCCCGAGAGCTAGATACGAGGGTCGTACTGAAAGGGCAACAATCGTTTGTATGAGAGTCTGAAAGAGCACGACAATGAGCATTTGGTGGTACGTGGCACTACATCTTGTTTAATCACTGATTGCTATTTGGCACCAACAGGCTGCATAATTTAACCACCAGTGAACGAAACGAAATGGTGGTCCATGAAATTTCATTTCGTTAAAGTGCAACCAAAAAAAGTATTGTACTAAAAAAAATAAAAAAAAAGTTGCAGAAATTTAGAGGAGGGTTCAGTGTGCTTGTGGAGATCCGTGCACGAGGTGCAAGCAGTGCCAGAAGATGGAGGAGACATTTTACAAATAGTCAGACAAGCATTAAACGTCCACCTCAGGGTTGTGCCACAACAGAAGCCAAAAAGGAGATTGTTGATAAACTTGTCAAAGAAGAGAGGTCTTCGAAGAAGACAGACAGAAAGACATTAGACGAAATAGTGAGAATACTTGATGTAGGACAAAAGCGAATTTAAGTTATCAGAAAATCTGTTGTGCCCATTGGGTTCCGTTGGGCAACACGATAATGTGCATCCTCGCAGTGCTTGCTTAAGAGGAAAGGAAATTGACAAAATGGGGTGGAAGCTCTTACACACTCGCTTTACACCCTATATCAGGCTCCCTCGGATTTTCATCTGTTTGGATATGCGAAGGGTCATATGTAAGGCCAACATTACGAGACAGGCAGCAGTGCATCACTGTCTGTGCAAGGCTGGAAGGAAGTTCTACGGAAGGGGATTTTCAAACTTCCAAACTGATATGGGGAGAGTACATGCAAAGAAATAGGGTATATGTAAACAAATGTCTGCAAAATAAAATGCAGTATGGGGATCCCAAACAATACCAGTTAGAAGTACTTCTGGTTCCTGTCTAACCCTGTTTGATGTCAAAATTGTTCCGTGGTCCTTGAGTCTATTTTCTGTGTGAGGAAGCGGCAGGGGGGGGTCCCTCTCTGGTGTCACGCCGTGGGACGCATGAAACTGCCTCACGGGGCGCCGTGGGTTGCCAACCCCCCGATCTAAAATAAAGTATGTTTGTTTATGGAAATCTGAAGGAAATGAAGGTAACAGTTTGTACTAACGACCGACTATAGAGTTTCAGAATAGCATACGCAAAAGCTGTGCATGCAAAAAGAATGGCGTTGTTGCCACTGCACATGTGCCGAATGCTAACTGCCTTTTGCGCTTTGCATGCGTGAACTATCGAAAAATGCGTGCATGTGCACATACTAAGCAAGAAGTTTGTGTTCCTCCAAGGAGGATTCGTGATGTGCGAGAAGTTGGCTAAAGTCAAGACGAGCGCAGTTTGAAAATGGCGGCCCCCAAGACTGCAGCAGTGTCAGCGCAACCGACGTAGGCAGCATCCTTGCATTTGTCATTTTCAATACAAGATAGCATTGCACTCCTACGGATGGTGCACGCCACAAACGGTTTGGAAGACCCAGCAAGGTGGGCAACGATCCCTGGCAACTTGCTGCTTGCGACACGCAAACGCTTCTCGGCGAAGGTCAGTATACAAGACCTCTCCTGCAGATCTGACACGAACAGTCAACTGCTTGCATAGCGTTCTTATATTTAAACAATTCTAAAATGTTACTCTACACTAAAACCCTTTTTTCTCAAGTTACAGCATTTCGCCTGCTGAAATAAATATTTATCACTGCATTTTTCTGACGTAAGCGTGAGATGTTTGGGTTGTACGCTGTGGTAGAGAAACACTATTCTAAAACTCTTACGTAACATGTGCTAAGATTTTGTACATTATTCTAAAAGTCTCTTATAGTGGGGTGACCATGCAAGGTTCTTTTCTTTTTTAAATCTTCAGCCACTAATGAGAGATGACAAACAAATGAAAACAAAATGCTCATGCTGCATTGATTTCAAGCCATTTAGCTAGGTAATGCTAAAATTCATGCAACTCAAAGGGTTACTCTTGTAAAATCGAGATATATTAAATGTGCCACATTGTGGGTTATAAATTTCTCTTTGAAGTACATTGTGCAGTCAAGTCGATTGTACCGAAGAAGCACTTTCCAAATATTTGTACCCACTTAATTTCATGTTAACTACTACCCCATACAGGGCATATTAATTACCATTGCGATACATTTTAACAGCTGAATGTCTTGCATCTTTTCAGTCTCCCATATCGAAAAGTTTACAAATAGCATTTTTCACGTGACAATCAATCAACCTGTTGCAGTGCAACTTTGTTGAGTTGCACCACAGCCAAACTGTCAGCGGAAACTAACGAGCAAAGCCATCAGTTTCCCACCCAAAACTTTCATAGCTTAAGCCCACAAATTAAAACGTCACTGCAAAAACCTACTTGATGCCGTTCTCCGCACGCGTGGCCTTAGTGCTGAAGTTAGTGTGAGCCCCGGCACCGTTCCAGTCTCCAGTCATGGGCTTGGGGTCAAAGGTGACCACAATGCCGAAGTCCTCGGCAATGCGGTGCAGAATGTAGCGGGCAACCCAGAGCTCGTCCGAGGCGTGCACTCCGCCGGGGTGGGGCCCACTTGGAACTCCCACTGCAGGCAAAGCGTTCCCACATTGCCGACAGTGCCAAGCTCCTCGCATCGTTCCCTCCCCGTGGGTTCAAAGTGCTTTTTTACAATGTTATAAGTGACCATTCATCGTAGATAGTGCATAGATCTGATTGTGCAAATACCGGAAAACCTCCAGTCTAGTTATATGCAGAACGGAGGCGTTCCGGGGCTGCCCGACAGGTGGCGCTAGAGTGTCCGCTAGTCGCGATCGGCTACGATGCACTCCGCCACACACAAATACACCTCTATGAACCACCCTTCACACCCCCCCAACGGGAGGAATGAAATGCTGCAGCAATAGTCGCCAAAGCTGGAGTCTCCTTCCCACGCCTGGCGACAATGCATGCTAAAGTCGGCGAAAGGTTAAGGCCCCAGCAGACGCTCTGTGCGGGAGTTTTCTTCCGACGCCCCGTTGCATGCACATCCGCCGGGTCCTTGGAACGTCCCCGACCACACTCGGATTGGACGAGAGAGGACGCACCTGAGAAGGCATGACCTCCGCGTTGGTGCCCGTGATGTTGATGCCCGAGTATAGGCACGCCCGGTAGTGTGCCTCGACCACGTCTCGTCCCACTGACCTTGCCTGCTCCCACCCCGCAGTAGTAGGGGCCCTGGGGTCCCGGGAAGCCGTTCTGGGGCCAGCCGAAGGGCTTGCCTCCCGCGTCCAGGAATGTGTACTCCTGCTCAATGCCGAACCAGGGCTCCTCTGCCTTGGCCTTCTCCATGGTCTGGGCGCACTTGTGCCGGTGGTTAGTTTCTGCGAGGGACCAGGAGTCTCGGCTCAACGTGGAGGACTTTTACGTCACACTGCTCAGTGGTGTAGTAGGGAGGGGTTTCCGGGTCAAAACCCTCATGTGGCATTGGAACATGGGGGAGAGGAAAAAAATCCCCAACACAGTTCCATCTCCCCCTAAAGAATTAGTCAACTAAAATGTATTTAGCTGACACTTTTATGGATTACATTGTCTGTGTGACACTAGTAAAATATTGCTTTCCAGGGAAAAAAGGAGTGATGGTAAGACGTTTTTTTAGGTCAGGAAACCAACTAAAAGGCTTCAAATAAAAAATACCAAGGAAGTAAATTTTCCAACACCAGAGTGGTAAGGCCTTGTGAACCCAGTTCTTTTGGTGATGTACATGTTTCACAGAACCTTCTTCCAGCAAAATCATGCTCTTCTAAATAGGCTGCCTACAACGGAAGATCATGGTATAGTTCCTAAATGTAACAGTAGTGGAAGGCTGCTCGTTGTCGTACGATTTCCTCCCCACGGTTTGAAACAGTATTGGACTGCATTTTGTTTCCACTGGTCACGAAGTTTACAAATAAAGTTCCCAAATCTTCAGGGAATAAAAGTCTTAAACATATAGAGAATGAAGCTGACTGGCAATAAGAAACAATTATAAAGCTGTAGGAAGTCACATGTATATGCATTAGTCCTGCTACTACGCAATACTCTTTGAAACTGATCATCGAGACTGGACAGAGACGGGGAGGAACAAAAGGCAAGGAAGACAATGTGGCAAGTTCAAACGACGCAGCTGATCATTTCTTGAAGACCTTTCTTATATAGGTGTACTCAAAAAAGAGAAGATGTGGTGATCTACACTCCACGAGCTGCACTGCCCCCCTCCCTCCAAAAAAAAGAGCAACAACAAGAATAAGCAAAGCGTTTCATGGCGGAAGAGCGACCGCTGGCTATCTCACTCACTAAAACAGGCAATGTTTAACGCCGTCCGTCCACATATGCGACTCGCTAAAACATTAATTAAAACGGGCAATGTTTAACTCCGTCTCGTGCAAGTCTGGCTTCAGCACTTTGTCAATTATAATCGGACCGGCGTTCACATTTCTTCAGGTCTCCTACTGGGCCGCAGGTATCACGAACAACACTCGTACGGTTGACAGCAAGTTGGACGAACGGTTCTGGCTTACCCGTGGGGTGTGGTCGGGCCTGTAGGTCTCGCACATGACTAGCCTGTTGCCGCCCCTCAGGAAAGGGGTCCGGGAAGACGGCGGCGGGTTTCAGGAACACGTCGGAGCTGGAACCAAGCGCCTGGTACGTGCTGGAGCCTGTCCATAATTCCACATGGGCAGCTCTGCAAGACAGAACCAAGAAAAAAATGCAAGGGACATCCAACTTTGTTTTCCAATTTCCTCGACATCTGAAATGTGCTGTCACGTCGTCCATAACATACAAATTTTTTGTACTAATGTTTTCCTTTGTACGATGGTTGGAAGCTTGTCGCTGGAAGCGGGACAACCGACGTACTTCCCTGCCACTGTAACCCTGTCGGCGACTATAGCCATTGCACAAACGCGTCGCAGATCAATGCCAGTCTACGTCATTATTTTTACTAATTTATTCTTCTGATACTGTCAGGCCTTGGAGGGCTTTTACAGGAATGGTAGGGTACTAAAAAGGGAAAACGTTCACGCACGCACAATTAACAAAAAAATCGTCGATGCAAACAAACTGCATAGAAATCATAAAAACATGGCATATATTGTCAACGCTACGCTTTTATATTTTTCACAAAATCCCACAGATCTCGCTAAAACGACGGTTTCATTAGAAAGTTTGTTCCCTTCCCTAACTGCGCTTGAGAGAAACTAGAATTTAAAAGAATCATTTTTAACGCCTCGGTTCCCCTCTAATGCGACGTTTATGACGGTAAGTCACGGCGATGCAATCCGGCTACACATCCACGTGATTATTCTCATCGATTTTAACTAAACCATGAAGCATTAGAAAACAAATGTTTAAACGATCACACTTCGTTTTCAACTCGAGAGCGAAGTGTGACCAAAAGCTGCAACGGAAATAACTCGAGTATGCGGCACAAGGGCTCGCTCGACGTGCGCACTGACCGCGGCACTAAAGCATCCAAGTCGAGGAGGTTTTACTGTGTCGTCATTGAAAGGATGGGAATGGCAGGGAGGTCTTTCAGTGCCTTGCCTCCAACACGAGTTTCGAGCGTGCATGCACACGGCAATCTGCATGGCGGAAGTCAAGAAGCACGTGCTGAAGGATGGGCATCCAAGAGATCTGTGCACCGGGAGAGATGCCGGATCGAAGTCGAGCCCCTCACTCCGGCGGTCTTTGGCACGAAGTTGATGGTGCGGGTCTTGGCGCGAAGGTGCTCGCCGGTGCCGTCGATCCAGATGTATGTGCAGAGTGACTTGTCCGAGGGCTGGGGCAGGTCCAGGTACTGGAACAGGGTGGGCTTGCCCGCCAAGTCAGTCAGCCGGGCATCGTCTGCTGCGGGAAGTCCCGAGCTAAGGTGGCGTGGTTATTATAATCGACCGGCTCCCCGTGGCAAATCCAAGGGGGGACGGGGCGGCCGCCCCCCCCCCCCCCAGACAAAGTCGACCCCCCTCCCTCCCCCCCTTTCGGAGGCAATTCGACATGGGTGGACCCCCCTTGCACAAGAAAGAATGGGAGAATAGTATCCTTAAAATTTTCCGCCCTCCCTGGCTTCGATAACGACGATTCACGTTACAAGGACAACTGAAATCTTTCTGCACACGGTGGATGGAGTACCGCGTACAGCTCTGAAAATCATAAATATATAGTGTTCTCAACAAGCTTTTTTTTTCTCAATTATGATAAGCTGTTTTAATCTTTTAAGCTCGAGGTTAGCTTTCTGTCACCCTATTGAAAATGAAATCCGCAATGTCGAGTCTTCTTGTTTTCTGTGGATTGGGGAGATACGGGCCTGACAATACGAATTTCGCTTTACTGCCGCTTATTGCATGTTTTATGCTGCGCATATACTGTATTATTTTCAAACAGCTTTCTACAGACATTGAATAAAATTTGATTCTCATAATTTCACTTCATACTGCACTTCACGCTGGGAGACGCACAGGCGACAAGTTCATTGATTTGATCAAGGTTCTGCTTGAACAATTCTGGATTCTTGCAAATGCAAATTGGGAAGACTTTTCTTTTACTATTATTATATTCGAATAATCTTTTTTCAATTTACCGATATGGTGCGAACAAAAAACACTATGAAATCCGGTTTATTCGAGTCACCGAAGGGCTCGACAGTAAGGTTTATTTGTTTGTGACAGTGTTGGAAAGTACTTTAAGTGCATTCTACTAAGGTGCAACTTAAAGTAGGTTTAGGAAACTTAGTTTACTTCAAGTACATTCTCCGAGTATGTGCTTGTACTGTAAGTATTTTTTTTCTTGGTACTTTCCGATGAGAGTACAACTTCCGACTTCAAAGTACCTTGCGGCCAGTATTTGCCTGGCTAAATTTTATCACAAAATTACGATTTGTCAAGAAATGAGTGCCTTATCAGTCGATTGGGTTAAATAGTTTGTCAGCGAGGGTAAAACTACTACCACTGTGGCCACTTGGCTTCATCAAACATTCACCGCTATTTCCGAGAATAACTGGCACGCATCCCCGATTGCCTGCGAAAGATTGTTAAAAAGTACTCGCACTTTACTTTGAAAGTACATTGTACTTACGGTACTTTACTTCAAGCACATTGCACCTGGCGTGCTTACCGCTTTACTTGAAGTACATATCCTCTCATTTAGTTTGTACTTCAGTACTTTTTTAATGCGAATATTAATGCGAATAGCATTCTTTGGATACTTCACGCACTTTTTCGTCTATGTATCTATCTATCCATAGGCGTAGACTTGACGAGGCATCGGGGCTCGTGCCCCCCTGGTGAAATCCAAGGGGGCAGAGCCCTCGGACCTGGGCCATGATCCTTACCGAGGCGCTGTTTACGTGCGCATGTAACGAGCTTCTAGTAATGGCATGTATACAAAATAACGCCCGCGTTGCCTTTAGTGACAAAATACATGGGAAATGGAATCCCAGTGTGCTTTCGTTAGCTTCAATCTCCGGTTCTAACAAAAAGGTAACGTGCAACTCCCCCCCCCCCCCCCCCGGAGAACTTCTCAGCCTGCCTCTCCGGGAAAATGGAAAGTCTACGCACGCCTGTATCTATCTATCTATCTGGCTACCTAACCTCTTACGCCGCGGGTCGATAAATAAATAAAAAAGACCAGCGCCGGCGGGATTCGAACCGTTGACCCTTTGATCAGCAGGCAGACGCGCTAACCACAGAACTATAAAGGCAGTTTTTTTTTTTTTTTTATTGAACTATGAAGGCAGTCATTCAACGCACTCTAAACACTTGTTTATATCTTTACCATCGCGCGCGTTCCATGCACGAGGGCTCATTCCGCTCTCGTGAGGCTTAGTACGGCCCCTAGCTCACCCTCTCCCGCGCTCGGGAGAGGGTGATGTAGCGGCCGTGCTCAGCCTCACGAGAGCGGAATGAGCCCTCGTGCATGGAACGCGCGCGCACCGGTAGCTGTGACAGCGCTGTAAAGCGCGTCCTATGGTAAAGATATAAACAACCGTTTAGAGTACCGTTGGTTGAGACTAGCTGAGACGCCAGAAAGTCTGGTCGGTACCATTTTGAGTGTTTGTGCGTATGGCGCGTGCTTTGCTCGCCTTCCTAAGTGACACAAACGCACGTGCTGGGCTGCGGAGATCGTGCGCAGGGCTGTGAAAGTGTCAACAAATTTAGAATCGCCTCAAGAGTGGGCTGGCGTATCTAGAGTGTGCCGGCCACCTGACGAACGCGCATAACTCCGCACCGTTTGATGCTATTCGCATTAACGTAGATAATTAATCATTCTCAAAGGATGGGTTCTGCTGATTTTTTTTATATACTTTACCCAACACTGGTTCGTGAGCGATTTTCTATGGTTTGCCTTTTCTTAATTCAGGTTCCTTGCACTTTTCTTTTAAATTATTATTGTGTATTTTAATTTACGTCCGGCTGCTGCGTACATGCAAGCGAGCAACGCGAGGCGCATTCACCACACGACACCCAAGCCAAGAGGGAAAGCTATCCTACCGCGAACGGAGAAAGACTCTCGCGGTTCCGTCAGATCGGTGCAGACGCAGGCGTAGACGAAACGAACGAGCATTGGTTCTTATCGTCAAAACGCAGCGCTCAACCGTCTTAACCCGCCCTAACCTAAAAAAAAACGAGGTGAAAGGATAAACATTTATTCTTTCGGCCAGGCGTGCATACCACCAACGCGGGCAGCTCGCTCGCCTCTTTGTTTGACAGCAGCGTCATCCGCCGCTTCTATATTCAGGAGCAGCGCACGTGCCAAAAGTTGCAGTCGCACACCCGCGGGAGCGTGCGGGGCAACACGCGAAAGCACTCCCGAAAATCTAACCCGTTATCGCCAAGAATCATCCGATAACTACATCGAAAGAAAACTGAACGGTTAAGTAATCGTGAAAAAAAAAAAAAAGGACAGGAAGGAAGGTGACAAAGAGGTCACGAACAAAACAAAATGAGCGCAAGCGAGGGATTAGGAGAGGGCAGCCGAAGAGGCGGTAGGCAACAGCAGCAGCTTCGACCTCTCGGCAATGTGCCCCGCTGCCACGCCCCCTTCGCGGAGTGCGCATCACGTGCTCAGGAGCTGCCGAGACACGTGTTCCCCCGACTGTGATCACGTGATCAGTCGGGTGACGCGCGCCGGCGAGTTTATCGTCTGCTTCTCGGGTCGCTCGCCCCGCTTGGAGTGCGCTCCCCGTTCAAAACGAAACCACGAAGGACTGACGAAACTAAGGGGGCGGACGAAGTTCACCCTTGTGCAAGACGCTGTGCATCGACAAAAGGTTCCAGCTCGGATCAACTGTGACTCTCCCCAAGTTCCGGCCAAAACAGGCTTCGGTTTAGAAAAGGGAAACGCGCATAACATTATATACCTATCCCAATTTGAAGATTGATTCCAGCTGCTTTGACGCTTCTAACTAATCCATATTTTTCAACATTTCAGGGCGGTTGGCAAGTTGAAGGGGGGGGGGGATATTCGATAATTTAGGGGCATTGAATTGACTCGGGTGGCCTGAGCACACCGTTAGCCAGTGGCAAACCCTGTCCCGAGCTTCATTCGACTACTCAGCGACTTCGGCCCCGTTGTAATGGTGTGTTTTGTCTCGCCACTCGGAGAACTCGGGCGATGTCATGGTCTCGCCGCTCTAGTGATCCCGCGAGACGTCCAAGCTGAAAGCCGAATACGGAGATAGAGATGGACGCGCGAGTCTGCTCTTCATTCGTGAAGGACGTCCCTTCTAGATCCAATCTCCAGATCACTCCACGCAGGCGGCCAGATAACGAGGAAAAGCGGGGGAGGGGGCAATTGGGAGATAAAGCGGCCGCAGCGGAAAGTGTGAGCAAAGGGGTGCAAGGTCGTCCTTGTCTCGTCATCGAAACAATCTGGCTCTCGGGCGTGCAGCCAACATCCTTCCGTCGAGCACGATTAAAAAAAAATATATATGTATATAAAAAAATAAAAGGCCTCACCCGACGCGAACTTCCGCGAACACTCACTGATTGCCGGCGTCACACGGCGAGCTCTTCATCGCCGATTGGCATATCAAGCGAGTCGACCGACTGTACATTGAACTTCCCATCCGAAGATACGCCCTTGCGACAGTAGTCTAAACAATATCATCGGCGGCATGCTGGCGTGGCAAAAGGCGTTCGCTTCAGATGACGACCCGTTGGAATTCGCGGCAATTCGCTGCAAATCGACGATTCCGACTGAAAAAAAATGTGTATTTAGTTTCAATTTAGCGCGTATTTGAATCCACCCAACACAGTTTTCATCGGCTCTAGCCCACTGGACACAGGGTCGTCCAGACTTTGCAAGCCATTATATACTAAAAAAAAAAGGCGTACATTAGCTGGGCTAGAAGAGGCTACAAGATGTTTCAGAACATCTACGGTTCCAGGTTATGCCCAGAGTGCCGGACCGGTCATTATTCCGGTTCGGTTCGGGTTCAGTACGTTTGAATTTTGTTTCAGTTCGGGTTCAGTGATGCATTCAGAATAACGGTTCGGTTACCAGCATAGGCGTGCTCAGGATTTTTCATTAGGGGGGGGGGGGGGCGGTTTCCCCCAAGACGACCCCCCCCCTCCCGCCGTCGGTGTTTTATGCCGTCGAAAAAGAAACCATACCGCCGGCGCAGTCGCGCCTCGAGTCGGGCCAACTTTGCGCCCCCCCCCTAGATGATTAGCGATGATTAGAGGGGGCGGCCGCCCCCCCTGCCCCCCCCCCCCGTGCGCACGCCTATGGTTACCAGTTCCACCAAGCGCAAACCGGTTCTTAAAAAGACAACTCCACAGCTCCAAGTCGTAAAAAGGTAACCAGAAGCCGTGCTGCGGAAACGGGGACAGCAAAACAAATATATGCTTAATTTCGTTTTTTTGACCTTGCCTTTTTATCGTAAGCATCGTTCTACGCATGTTAAGTGGTCATAAAGGCGCTCAGAAACTACCTAAGTGCAGTACTCAAAAATCTAAAGTCACTCAGCCGGCACACAGTGACACCGAAACGGTGAGGCGGTATAGGACGCACCGTACTCGCAAACTATAAATATAATTAAAACAAAAACGAAGATAAAACAAGCAACATGCTGCTCTTAAATTAAAAAATAAAAATAAACTGTGTTTATACTTGTTAAACGCAAAGTTGGAGCCGAAAGTTCGCGGAACGCGCCGACTGGACGCTGGCGACAAAAGCGCAAGTCATCGTCGCGCTCCGTGAACTTCGGCCCCAACTTTGTGTTTGACGAGTTTAGAGCCCCTGGGCGATTGGCGACCGGCGCCACAGTGTCGGTCGCGCTCGTCGCGGCTTCGCCTCTTGGCGCCTCCAGATTTTGCCACCGCGGAACAAACTTATTTTATGTTTATGCTCGCTTTCCCTTTCCTTGAGAAATATTGCTTAGCAGCAAGAAAAAATTAACCGCATCTCCACGTGGTGAATGATGTTGATTGGGGCGAAGCTCTGGTGGTGCTTGTCTGCGTAGACGCTGAGCCGCAGCATATGCCGAGCCTTTCGTTCGTTTTCATCCATGTCAGAAAGAGAATGTGTGGTATGGAACGTGGTTATATACGCATTTGAGCATTTGACCGCAGCGCACTCTCGTCTATAAACGTTGAGCCAATGCATGCAAAGTTTAACGCGATTATATACGCATTTGACCGCAGCACCCTACTGCCGTGTCATCCAGACGTTGAGCGGCTCTGAGTTATTACCCATCCATGAGCCCATCGTCCCGCAGCTCTGATGAGTTAAGACGTGGACCGACATCTACGGAGCCCCCGTACGGTCGTCGTCGACGCGACAGTTCGTCGGTCCGTACGTGGTCCCTACACGGCGCATCGCGCACTAGCACCGAATGCCGGACATGGTGCCCTAAGGAGCTCGCCCCTAAAAAACATGCATGACACAGACAGAGGCACACGAAGAATAGCTCTTGGAGTCGGAGATAATTCGTTTCACCTTAGGATGTATCCTGTCACGTGACTTTCCGCTCCGCGTGACTTTGTGCTCCACCGGATTGGCTCCGGTGGCTCGTAGCGTCCTTTGCGGTCCACATAGTAAGGTGAAACGAAGTGTAGAAGTGTACGCCACCGCGTCGACTAGCTGGCGCCAAATCGTACAGCACATAGACGTTTAAATTATTTTTTTCATTATTATTGAGCTGTCGCCACACCGCCGCCGTTTGTTTAGTCAAAACTGCGCAGCTGACGCCACCTTCGTGAATATTTAATTGACTCGCCACTTGCAAGAAGGCGCGGCTCACATTTTATTGCCGCTGAGCCCTTTTCCAGTGAACCGGTTACCGCCACACAAGATAACGGTTCCGTTCCGGTCCGGTTTGAAATGCTTGAATTCGGTTACGGTTTTGTTTCGGTTTGGAGAAAAATAATGTTTTTGCTCCTGTTTTCGGTTCGGGTTCAGTTTGACACCCTGGTTATATGACTGCTGGAGGGATCTCTAGATGACAAAAATTGATACTTCTGTCTATCAGCAAACTTTGGGTCTTTCGCATGAAGACGTGAACAAAAAGAATAATCTGGTAGGTGGGCCTGTGATGCGACATACTATATACTTCGTTTCATCTTATGTTGTACCGCAGAGAAGTCTAGAAGCGCGAGCTCATAGCAGTTGGGAGCCGCTCTTGACGCACGAGAGCTTGTGCCGCCGAGATGTGCCCTAGAGCAAGGCGCTCGCGCTTGTAGCCGTTCCTGCGGTACATCACAAGGTGAAACAGAGTATAGACAAGATGGCTACCTTCGTCATTAAGCCTGTCTGGTCAAGATCTCCGTTGAGGAGGACGCTGAAGCTGTAACGAAGACTGCCTCGTTTAAGGTTCCAACTTTTATACGTCCTAGAATGTCCTACGCAGAGGGCAAAAGGACGTATGGCTTCGTAGCATTCGGTATATCGATCATGCCATCCCCGAAGGAGTTCCGAAGAGCCTCCTGCCCAGAAGTGAAGATCAAAAGACCCGTGACGTTGCCCCGGGCAACATAACGCCAACGCCGAGACAAATTTTGCGCGAAACAAGCAAGCAAAATATGCGTGCAGTGATTCCGCACGGCTACGAACCCAATCAAGGTCGGGGTGTGGCGAAAGGAGGCGCGACGAATTTCGCAAAAGCAGACGACGAATACACCACATGTGTAAACGCAGACGACGGCAGATTCCGCAGGATTGAGCAAATTCGCGTCGGTTAATTTTGCGCTGGTATAGTCGACGACTCCCGAGTCCCCGACAGACGCAGCCACCGCAGATTTCGCGAAAAACGCAATGAAGATAGTTCGAGAGATACTCCTGAAAAGCTAAAAGATGCCGCAGCATGTGCTGGTTACAAAATAGAAGTGTGATAGCTCTAATCCCGGCGTCTCAAAAAAGAAATAGAAAATAAAGAAGGGGTAAATCGAGTGCGTGCATCGCATTCTTTTTCATCCCGCGGAACAACGCGAGACAGGCAGCACGTATGCGTGACCGCGTGAGTTCCCCAGCTGATAAACGCGTGCCCCCTCATTGCTTCATCAGTTTGTGACGTCAGCATATGAATCACACATCGTGCGCGCACTTGTTGCAACCGACAAGGGAAGCGATACGAAGAAAAACCATCGACACATCAACTCTTTTTCTTTTCGCTTCGCTTATTTATTTACTTATTTACTCTGTTGCAAACAATGCGTTTGCTGGAACAAAAAAAAAATTCCTGTTTTTATTTTGGCGATTTGTATCGTACAGACGCTAAAAACAGTCATTATTATTATTTCATTTTTTTTGTTACGTTTACGTTTTGGTAGGAGCATTGCGACAAAAACTCCCCGCGCTTAGAACAAAAGTTTTCAGATATCGGGGTATTTTTCGTTTCGAACACGTTTCGTATTTTTGACACCGACGGATGTTTATCCGTGTCCTTCGGTTGAAACCGGAACGTCTACGGCCCATAGCCACAACCTAGGGTTGGGCCTCTCGTTTGCGTTCGTTTTTGCATTCCTGTTTCCACTCGAGGGGTTGAGTGAGATGCGGCCAAGTGGGCTACGAACAAAGAGCCCTGTTTCGCCCCGGGAGCCGACGGCTCCGGCAATTTTCCCGGTGACCGGTTCGCTCCGCTTTCCTTGACGAGGCGAGGAACAACGCTCAAGCTTCTCCGAACGGAGCCGGCGATCAACAACCCGACGTCATATTTCCTCGGAGAACGATCGCTGCTCGTGACCGGTGACTCAGTTTGCCCGAGAAACATAGAAGCCAAACAAACAAAACAAAAGAAAAGGAACGCGGGCGTCAGAAGAGAGCTACCCGGAAGACATTCGTATAACGATAATGACTCCCCAGAAAAGAGTGAACAAAAAAAACAAAAAAAACGCAGTCATCAGGCAGCACAATAACAAACGTGCAGCGGCAATGATCACACTAAAACCGCGCGGTCGCATGGTCACACATGCTCATACCCATACAAAGGGCACGGTATTCGCTACGAACATGATGACAATTATCTGGTTCTGGTTTACGCTGTATACGTGAGCGATGGTTGTTCCCAGTGCAGTTCGACTGCTATCCCGCGGGGTCCTTAACGTGCATCAGGCAGTTGCACGACCGCACGCCGGTACGATGCTCATCCAGATGGAAACGGGCAAGAACTGGACCATTTTCCCGTATAGAGTTATATGAACTTATATCGTTCTGATTTCGGTAGCATTGTCCGATTTTGGTTAATACAACCACACGGGCGAAATTATAACCACTTTGCAGGCGACAGAAGTGCCCCGAGTAGAATAGGTGTCGTCAAAGAAAGGCCGAACCGACTCATCACGAAAGGAAATGAAGAGGAGAGAAAGGAGGAGGGAGGTAGAAGAGGGGAATGGATCAGATATATACGATACACAAGACGACCTGCTCATTGCACCAATCGCAGAAAATTCTTGAGATGCGCGGACCTGAAACCGGTCCGTAAGCCACCCTAAATTCTGAAGCAGCACGAAACAATTGCGGAAAAACGCGAACTAGAATCCACCCGACAGAATTATTAACACGCTCGCTACCCGTACCTCCCGAGCAATTCGACAGCTGCAGGTAAAGCTAAAGGTGTCGCGCACAAATTCCGTTCGGCGTACAACAGGTTGTCACACTTCCTCGTTACCTCCAGACTAATCCTTCGAGGAGCGAAAGTGCGACATGGTAAACGCGGTATCGGCATCCTCGCTGTATGATGATGCATGGAGGGCGTCGCGAGATCGGCTGCGCTATAGCTGTACATAAAACAGTCGGCATAACAAAATAGTCGTTAAAACAACGAAAAAATTTACGTATATAGCAAAAATAACCCATTAAAAAAAAAGAGTTCACTTTTAGGGCAGCAAATGAGCGCGTCCCAGGGCTATAACGCTCCCTAGGGGTGTTAAAACATCTCTTGAGTGTTATACGGCGCCTTAGGCTATATCCACTCGACAGATACCGATCTACGTTGCTTTGTTCTCTTCGTCACTGTTTCACATAAATCGGAATCCCTCCCAAGTTCGAGGAATGTATACAACAGGGGCAGAAGCACTGGTGTACGCAAAAACTGTTCAATAAAATTGATAAATAAAGAAAAGCTTCCTAAAGTTGTTTGAAGCAAGTGTAAAGTAACTTCCACCTTTTCTTTTTTTTCTGCATGGGCACCGCTTTTTACGCCATTTGTACACCCATGTAACAGCACCAAATACCGGCGCTGAAAGGCTGTAGCCACGGGTGTGAGTCTCCGGAACATCCTTTTTTTCTTTTTTACACCCTTATAAGGGTGTAACACATTCCATAGTGCGTATGGCTCCCCTGTAGCAGCACGTGCGCAGAAGGGGCTTTCCGGAAGCGGAAGCGCGCGCACCGTCGAAGAAGACCCAATCCCGTGAGTGCGTCGCCCTTCGCGACAACACGAGAGCATGCGGCGCGCAGCGGGTGACGAAATCGAGTGTCCTTGTGACGTCACAGGTCAGCCGAGTGCGACGTCACGCGGGGAGGCTTCCCCGCCCTTGCGCAGAGCAGTGTGGTTGTCCTTGGCGGCAGACCCGTCTAGCCCGCACGGCACGTTCCACGGACGGCCGCAGAATGCTTACAACAATCTCCCGGCTTGCGAAACGACCGGAGGAGAGCTTCGTTACATCACTTACTCCACATTGCGTTCGCGGAAGCGAGCAATTAACGCGTTCAAACCGGTGTGATGGCAACCGCTTTCGGACGTTGAAAAGCAGGTACGCACGTGTCGTTGTCGACCCACATCTTGTAACAAGCTAAATTTCATTAAAAAAAAAAGTTAGTAGCAGATTGTTGAATAAGTCCGACTTTAAATCGGTCACCACTATGTGGGCCGTACCTCGTAAGTACGTCCATTAATGCAGATAAATAGAAAATAACGTTCGTCATTGATTGTCCAATTCATCGTGGCATGCAGTTGAAGCTGAAGCACGCTTTTTAGTTGTCTAAGCCTCGTCGTGGCACGCCTGGTTGGGACCCTTTACTGCAGCAGACATGTCGGTCACGAACATTTAATGAGAACTCCGAAAGTAAACAGCGACCGTGAACAAATACGTCCGGTTCGAGGATTAAAGCTGCCGTGAAACATGGAATGATCTTGTTGCCGCATTCTCTGACAGACTCCGTTTTCGAGGGCCTATTTGTCCCTCTAAGGGCTATGGACAAGGTTCATTGGTTCGGGAACGAAATGAGCAAACAGGTGGCATTTCTTAGCTCCAAATTACAAAAAAAAAAATATCGTTATATGGTTACAATGTGCACTATTCGTTGCCCTTCTAGAGAAAGAGGAGGCTCGAGTTGCCCGACCAAACAAAATAATGCTGTTGTTTTTTTGTGCTCGTCTTTTGCTTGTATTTGACGCAAAAAAGAACTGTGTTGGCTGCACGTTTGCTTTATTGTATAGTATACTATAGGTATAAGCTTTCTCTGCACATGTGCGCACAGTTTTTGTATGACCAATGTGACAGGACCAAGGAAGATATTTGAACAGGACCCAAGGATGGATGGATGGATGTTAATAGCGACACCTGTTTGGTACCTTGCGCCACCTAGCCTAAGTCTAGAAAACGCGCCTTAGTGTCTCCAGACTCTTTTCTATAATGTGTTAGCAGTGTGAACGCGGCTTTTTAGAAGACGGTAAAGGCTAGGTCCGCTATAAAGCAAACAGCGACCCAATCTTTTTTTTTTTTTTTTTCTCGGGGGAAGAGGTGGAGTTACATTTGTTCGTTATTCGTGGCCCAACTTTCTGGGACATTCCGCGGAATAAAAAAAAGTTTTCGAGGAAATGTCAACATTCTAACTGATTTGCGTTCTACGATACCTACAGTAGTTACACAGTCTTCGGGAACAATCACGATCTCTTGTCAGGAAAAGCGGAAATTGATACTTGTGCGAATGTGACCTATGTAGGATTCAATGCAAGGAAATTGTACAGCCGTGGAATAAAAGTAATGCGCGTCCAAAAGTTTTAATTACTGCTTACTGATATTTTATGGCAGTTATCTAAAATATTCCCGGAGAACATCGCAATGTTTGTTGTTGTTGGACATCCGTAAGGCGTTATTGTGTAAAAAAGTTCGGGATGCAAGCTTTTTTTTTTTTACCTGATTTGCCTTTACGACGATTTTTCCGGGGAACGAGAGGCGTCCACAATGGCGAGACACGACTGTGTAATGAGCGGCAGAGCGAGCGGGCCACACACGCCCCCCACCCGCAGGCGGATATCTCCTATCTGACAGTGCGGGAGTCCGAGAAAGCGCAATCGGTGCCAACTACCACCGCCAGCTCGGAAGACTCGTCAGCCACGTCACAAACAGGATCTAGGAAAACTGAAGGTAGCAATTTGCCAGAGCGAACCGAACCCGCAAAACGAAACACAAGAAAAGAAAAGGAAACATCGAATGGAACAACGCCACAAGCAATGGGTCCAGTTCCGGTGGTGGCCCGCAGGGCAATACGCAGTTCACTCATTCTCTCTCTCGGACTCGCAGAAACACCAGCGAGCAGGACACGGAGGGAGCGTTATACAAGTCACCACAACAACAGTAATATATATATATATACAGTGTATATATATATATAGCTGGCGGATACCCTATGCGGAGAGCAAGTTCGTCTGCTCCTTTTGCACGGGTTGTGCTGACGTCAGAAAGACGCCGAGCTCTGATTGGCTCTGATTGGAAGGATAGTGGGTAGACCTTAAAAGCAAGCTGCCTTGAGGTCTACCCACTATCCTTTTCAATCAGAGCCAATCAGAGCTCGGCGTCTTTCTGACGTCAGCACAACCCGTGCAAAAGAAGCAGACGAACTTGCGTTCCGCATAGTCACGCCTCAGCATTCGCTGTGGAAGTTTGAGAAACGCGGGTATCAAGTAACAAAACGGGTATGGGTAAATAAAAAAAAAGTTAAAAGAATGGTGTTGTAAAAGTCAGCCCCAATGGACGCCTGGTGCCTCCGCTGTAGACATGCTGTAGATGAGAAATTCAGCCAGTGCAGTGCCACCGCTAGATGGGGTGTTACGGCATCTACTGCGTCACGCAACGTGCATCACGCAATGCGAGATACACAACCGCACACCAGTACGATGTTCATCCGAATCAAAACGGCCAGCCATATGAAAGAACAATGCATGTAAAACGTATTCGTAATTTAAAAAAAGAGCATAAAAACAAAAAGATTGGACGTTTTGCATTGATAAAAAGCAAGAATTTCTGTTTGAGACAATAAATCGATCGGAACCGCGCTTTCAAAACGCCTGCCTTCGAGCAAAGCCAAAGAACTGGCTCGAAATGACTGTTGACAAGTTGCAGACGCGTTTCGAAGACAAGTGCTTCTGGCACCTGGCTTAAACAAAAACAGAAAAAGAAAGCGGAGTGGAAGAAAGCCGTTGTCGAAATAAGAGTGCAAAGACCAAACAACCGACGAGGGGGCGAAGATGACGCAACCAAATTCCATTTCTGGGACCGAAGAACAGCGTCAACAACCTGACCACGCCAGGAAACAGGAGCTGTTGCTGCGAAGCCGTTCCAAAGTTCGCCAAGCTCAAACGCAGACAAAGAAAACAAAAAGAAAAACTGTGGATTACTATTGCGTATAAATAAACACGATCTGATAGTTCCCCCTCCGCCGTCCCTATACAAAAAAAAAAATTAAAAAAAAAAGAAGAGGCATTTTACAAACAGGAGTTTGAAATGTTTACAGAAAGTAAGCTCTTCCCGCCAAGGTGACAAGGCAACTCAGATGCGAGTTTTGTAAACACTACTACCATCAATTTTGCTGAGTCATCTCAGAACAACTGCTTCTGGAGGCTAAGCTCACTGCTTGTTTATAAACAAGGTAAACAAACGCCTTGCATTAAACAGCACTGCGCATGCGCCATCCTACAAGTTGCGCAGTCAGCTGGACGTGACGTCAGGGATGTGGATTGCGCGCAGAATATCACGTGTTCGCATCGCGTAGGGCAATACCAAATGTTAAATCGAATCAGTCGATCGAGCTTTCGCTTTCCAAGTCGTGCTTATTTAATAACAGAGCGGAATACGTTACCGCATGTAGTTCGATGTAACGATAGCAAAGGAATTAACCGCGCTCATTACGTAGCAAATGCAAATGCAAATAAAAAAAATGAATCCTTCCGCGTTTCTTTTTTTTTTTTTTTTGCCAACGGCAGCGTCGACAGCGCAATATCTAAAAAGAAAAATATCAAAATAAACAAAACAAAAAAACGTCGAGCCAAGGACACAAACAATCGGTGCGCTCGGCTTCCCGCCTGAGATTGACACAGCTCCCTGAACTCCCAAGAAAGCAGACAATAAAAATTAAAAAATAAATAAATGTGTATATAACGCCCTTGGAAAAGTTCAGTTCCAGTTGGCGAGTGTCCAGGGCATTCGGGGCGTCAATTCACAGTCAAGTTACCAACCGGGGGTTGCTAGCAGGCAGCTTCGAGACAGCGGACAGCAACTATGATCCGGCTCCTGCCATCCAATTTAACTAGCGCTCTGATAAATTAATACGTATACTGATGATTTTTCTAGTATAGATCTTAGTTCTTGATAAAGCGACAACAAACGTGAAAGAAGAGCTCCGAACGTTTACATCTCGGCGGACTGTCAGACAGTGATCGCAAGTTTTCTGTTAAAATACATATCGTAGAATGTTTCAGTGTTATGTGAACTGCAAGAGCAAAATATTGACCCTTCAGAGACTTCAGAATGCATCAACGGAGCACTGAAATATTACTCAAACGCGAACACTGTAAACCGAGTTTATATTTTGGCTAACCAGCCGATTTTAAAAGGGTGGCGGGCAAGACCTTCAGACTCAAAATCGCGAACTGCACCATTTGTTTAATTCATAGAGCGCTGCTTCACAGCAATAGAAAATTCGACCCTGACAACTGGCAAGGTCGCTTGAAAGTTAAAAAAGAAAAAAAGGAAAACAGAATTGTCGTGGAAAGCTAACCACTGCTTCCCATTTGCGACCGTACGTACATCCCACCTAGCTGTTGTCCTGGAAACCATACGCAGTATATCGAAAAGAAAGGGACGCCCTTGATTGACACGCTTATTACGAACAGTTCGAGCAGTACGCTTCGAACCACGGCGAAAATCGGAAAAGATTTATCGCTGCAACACTCGCACCAAAAGGGGGCAACATAAAACTAACCAAATGACATCCGCCTGTCGCGAACGTCCGAAAAGAACGCGAGCAATCACACTGATCAGGCCCGATCGAGGTGCGGAAAAGCGAAAACCAAACCAATCGCCATTACGCGAAGCAGACGTTGCCGTCTGCTGCGAGCGTGTCGTCTGCCAGTCAGCAGACGAAAAGATGCAGACGATATTTTTTGTCCCCGCTTCGTTGCAAGATACGTGAGCTAAGAAGCGTAAAACGCGCGACTGCTCATGACGCAGTTGGAAGCAAAATTGCTCACCTGTCAGGCTGGGAGCGCTGGTCTTGAAGCCGCAGGCCGAAACCGCGGGCAAAACACCGCGCTGCTGATTTCGCACGATGGTTATGATGGCACGGCTCGATTTTCTCAACGCTGAAGACGCCATTCTGTTTGATTTTTATGCGTATATCTAACGCTTCGAGCTCTTTCTAACGTCCGCCGTCCCGACTGGTGCTAACTGAAGCAAGCTATGGGGGAAAAAACAATAGACGAAACGCTACGCGTACTGCATAAACGAGGATGCTGCGAAGTAAAATGCGGCGAGCGGCTGCAAGGCAGCGACGGACGGAGCCAGGCTCGCGGAGAGTCACAAATGCGCGCGCGGAGTGGCGCTCCGAACTATTTAAGGGCGCGGAGGAGTGCGGAGTGCTTCGGCGAGGAGAGAGAAAAGGGCCGCTGCTGTCGCGAGGCGCGAAAGGCGCTCAGTCGTCAACGTGTGTTAGGCCGCGTTCTGTGGCCAACATTGGCTGTGGCACAGACAGATGATGCCATCCGAGAAATTAACGGCGTTAGAACAAAAACAGCGAAGAAGTTTAGGCTAACGCTTTCTTTTAATCCACAACAGAAGGTTCAATGCTTCGGGTTTTACTCGCAGCTATAGATGTGCTCAGCCAAAACTAGAAGACAACTCTGCTATCTGTAACAGCCTATTTTCTAATTTCATCCCGAATCCTGTAAAACTTTATTAGAAGCAGTGTTAGGAAGTACCTTAAGTACATTGTACCTAAAGTATTACTTCAAGAAGGTTTAGGATACTTGTACTTTATTTGAAGCCCATTCTCTGGGTATAAATGTTCTTAACTCAAAGTATATATTGCTTTTTTTTTTCCTGCTAATTTGTTTTTGTTTCCTGATATTTCTCAACTAGTTTCCTTTTCTTCTGGATATGCGACCAGACAGAGGCATGACTTAACTATAACTCCTTTCCGCGCACGCAATAATTGCTTCAAATATTATTTTTTTCCAAGAACAATAATCGATTGGAATAACCTTACTAATGATGTAGTTTTGCAGCCATCATTGACATTATTTGCCTCCCACCTTAGTTAATATTTTTTTGTCTTGTGTGTGTGTTTTTTATAATTTTTATGTTACATTTGTATTTTTGTCCTTTTGTGCCAGCTATGTATCTGTACTTTCACAATGTAAACCCACCCTGCTAAAATCCCTGCTAGGGGATTGCAGTATTGATAAATAAATAAATAAATAAAAATTTCCGAGAGAAGTACAACTCCCGATTTCAAAGTGCATTCTTCAAATTTGGTTTCGTTAAATTTGTACCACAAGATGAGGCTTTGTCAACTTTGAAGCCACCTGATTTAATCCAATATCGTCCTCCATTTCTGAAAATAACCGATGCACCCCCGACTGCAGACCACATGCGGTCTGCAGTATTTAATAAATAAAAAAATAAAAAACTACCCCTAAGGCAATCCATACCAGTATAAAAAAAACGAAAAAACCCTTTTTATATGGGATTGAAATGACATCGTGAAAAATTGTGTTCTTATACCTACGTAATGATGTACTCAATAAATGTTTACGTTGCAAATTTTCGGAAACAAGTACGGTACCAGGTTGAGCCACACAAGCAAGTGAGACGATTCTGTGTGTCCTTCAAACAACCTTTGTATGAGGGCAGGCGCCCGTCCACCCAGCTGCCAATTTGTTATCTCAACGTTTCTCGCAACTGTAGATGCAGCTTCGAACTTTCTAGTCCGGTAGCATAACGCATCTTTAATTCATATTTGGCTTGCTCACCTGCGGCCGAAATGATCGGCTGTGTACCTAGTCTCTAAAAACAAAGAAAGTAAAGAGAAACGAATCTTATAAGTACCGGAAGAAATGTCACAGTCTCTCTGCCCAACCTCGCCATTTGTACTGTTTTCATTGTATGGCAACAAAAAATGGTTCTTGGTTGTTCACGAACGTGTTCATAAACGTCAATTATTCGATCGTTATCGAGTGCATATATTCCCGATTATCGCCTAAGCGTCATTAGTACTATCGTCATCCGGTGAACAAGAACGTTTAATTTTGTTAGCGTATACCTGTCCGGCACTAGATAATCATACCGCCGGGTCACCTTTAATTAACGGCTCGTAACTAACGCAACGTCGGAAATGCAACACGGGGGGAACGGGCCTCGCTCAACGGAATGTTTCCGCGCATTCCCATCACTCGTGGTTCTCGCCGAGAGTTTCCTGGTACAGTGATGCCAACCGCGCTGACGTCGGCTCCAGTGACTAGTAACACTCGACGGTCGGTGCCAGACCTTGTCGACGTCACCAGCTCGCATCTCACGGCGGCATCAAAGGATGCCCGTTGTTGCTCCACCGTCTCTGGCGCCACTTGGGCCGCTGCCAGCAATTTCCGGGGGACTCCGCGGGATTAAAGCCGC
This sequence comes from Ixodes ricinus, assembly GCA_037355805.1. NCBI lineage: Eukaryota > Metazoa > Arthropoda > Arachnida > Ixodida > Ixodidae > Ixodes > Ixodes ricinus. The sequence goes on from JAZHYW010054628.1 coordinate 45,292, forward strand.
CCGAACGTAAGCCAGGTGATGCGGTTGGAATAGAGCGATAAAGCGCGAAGTCACGCGTAATGAATTGCCCGAAAGTAAAGGCGGTTCGCAGAGTTGCGCTTTAGTCCAACGAACAGGGTGTGATCAAATGACTCGTAACCGCACTTACGATGAAAAAACAAAAAAACGCTGGCGCCACGTATTAGGCACCTCTGGAACACTTGCGACCTGCGTATACAGAGTGTTTGGTTTTAATTCACATAGATATATATATTTTTTTTTTTCTTTAATAGCACGTGTGAGTTGGACGAGTTCTGTCTGCACTATAGAGCCACTAAATGAGCTGCGCTTAGAGTATCGGCACTCCGTTCCCCGATAATTGTTGTGGGCGCCGCCATTTTGGAGCTTGTGCAGATCAGACGCAACTGCCGATCGTCACGATCCAAAAGTGCGACTTCCTCAGCATTAGCGTCGGTGTTAGAAAGCTCATGTAATATTGCTTTGATTTGTCGCGAACTGTTGAAAAATTTGTGGAGGACGGTATTGCATTTCCTGCGATTTCAGATAACTGGCAACCATGATTTTAAGCCACAATATGGCCAAGGGTCGCTACTCTGAAGCGTATAGCCTTAGTGGCGGACGTCAGATGAGAAGACAATCGTCACGGTAAGTTGACTAATTAACTAAAATCTCTTAGGTAGTTAACTTTTTAATTATTGGTTTTAGGGGTCGTGTTCGAGTGGCAGTATTGGCGGCACTTACTAGTAGAGGCCAGACCAATGTAAACGATTTACGAAAAGGTAATGTTTTTTTTTAGGCGTCGCAAGCCTCGGTGGGTGCGCCGACGACACAACTGACGAGCTGACCTGAACGACTACTTTTCCAAACCTCAGTTTGGGCAGGACTTAAAAACTCTTGTTGCGCTCAATATTGTTTTTCAGATCAGACGAAAAAACTCAAACGTTGACCGAATAATATCTAAAAAAAGCATTACCTTTTTGCAAAGTTTTTCAGTCGGACTGGCCTCTCATTGTAATTACCGTCAATAGTGCAATCCCAACACTACCCCTAAAAACCAAACGGTTAAAAAAGTTAATTAACACATTTTAGTTAATTAGTCGACCTGGCATGACGATTATCCCCTTGATCTAATGTCCGCCAAGTCCGATAAATATATGTTAAAACTCACCCGCTTGAAAAAAAAAATTAATAGAAAATTAAACATTTTGTATATCACGCATCTTCTTTCAGGGCGTGCTTAAAACAGGTGCCATCTATCGGGTCGCCCTGTGACACCCTAAAAGCTTATAATGTGCAAGTGTAATGAAAAACTTTGAGAGCAAAGTGGTGGCAATTTTAAATCCGGCAATATTCCCGAATTACTTTCTTCGTGTACCGAACGTGGAACGGCGGCGAAGTGTACGAACAAAGGACGAATGAATGCGCCAGAAACAGAACTCAAGGCCCTCACGTCACGATGCTGCGGTGGAGCTGTTGTCGGCGCACGCATAGTGCTCACACCTGGTACGTGGGTACTTGTTTTTAATCTGCATGTCAGTCTATAAAACTTAAGATAATAGAAAAAAAAAAAAACTCGAGACAAGAGTTTTTTGGAAGCCTCAAAATCGCAGCCGACCCTTCGTTAAGAAGGTTTCTTTTTGGACTGGTTTACAAAAAACAAAACAAAATGAAGTCGATAAAAAAAAGAATTAAAATAAAGGAGACTAAACGCGGGCGAAGGCTTCACATTGGAACTGGGGTAATCCTGCCTGTCGGTTTTACTTATTCTCCTGGCTCGATGCCAGGTTTTAATGAAAATGGGCCTTACAGGTTCAATCCTTACCCTTGCCCGTTTCGATCTGGAGGAGCATCGTACCGGCGCGCGGTCGCGTATCACTACTGCGTGATGCACATTAAAGTCCCCAGGCTAGCGGTTGTACTGCACTGGCTGAATTTCTCATCTACACCGGAGACAGCAGACGTCCATTGAGGCCGCCTTAGTTCAGGCTGTATAAACACACGCACATGCACGCGCACACACACACACACACACACACACACACACACACACACACACACACACACACACACACACAGCTTTTAGAGCGCAGCTCTTAGGCGCCCGTTTCCGGCTTGAGCGGCGTCGCCGTCGGCGTCGGCGTAACCGCGCGGTGCATGATGGGTAATTTTCCCCGCTAAATTTAGCAGAAAATTTTCCCCGCTAAATCTAGCGGAAAATTTTCCCCGCTAAATCTAGCGGAAAATTTTCCCCGCTAAATCTAGCGGAAAATTTTCTCCGCTAAATCTAGCGGAAAATTTTCCCCGCTAAATCTAGCGGAAAATTTTTCCCCGCTATATCTAGCGGAAAATTTTCCCCGCTAAATCTAGCGGAAAATTTTCCCCGCTAAAATTAGCGGGAAATTTTCCCCGCAGATTTAGCGGGGAAACTCCCCCCCCCCTCCTCGAGGTGACGTGACCCCCAGGCCACGTGACCCCCCCCCCTCCCTGAGGTCACGTGACCCCCCCCCCCCTCCCCGTGCCTTCCCCTGCTCCTCAAGAGCTGCGCTCTAATTCGGCGTTACAGGGAGTTGTAAACGGCTTTCATTTTTTCTTTTCTTTTTTAATGGGCCCGTTTATTTTATTCGTAATCTAAACCAGGATAAGCGAACTTGCAGAAGGCATGTTCATCAAATGATTATGTTAAAGCTTGATAACTATGGCAGCATTATTGGACAGGCCTCGTTAATGTACTTTTAGAAAAATTGTGGCAAACTGCTGGACAATTGTGTTGCATACGTGACACGCCCTAGCATCACAAACGTTTAGCGATACTCCGAGTTTTTAGACGCCTGCGTCCACGGCACTCTTTATCAGATAGTTTAGAGCGTACCATGTGTACACCTGATAGTTGTTCCTAGAATGAAGCGATATGCTACGGCTAATCGGGCTGATAAACCTGGCGATATTCCAGAGCCGTCCATACTCGCGAGCTCCTCTCCCCCAGTGCGCACTGATGGTCGAGCTCCTCCTGAATTTCTTGGGCTCGGTGGGAGGGGGGGGGGGGGAGCAATTTCTTTTTCCGCTTTTTTTCTTCTGCGTGTGGATAGATATGCAAGCGTGGTGCCCGATAGAGGTTCTGGAACTCTTCATTCAGCGTGTAGTTGGTCAGCCATTTGAAAGTTGCGACGAGTCACTCGCTGTAGATGAGCAATTTAGCCAGTGCAGTAGAACCGCTAGCCTGGGGTCCTCTTTAACGTGCACCACGCAGTAGTGATCCACGATCGCACGCCGTTACGATGCTCATCCAGATCGAAACGGGCAGGAGTGGGGAATGAGCCCAGGATCCCTAAGTTCTGCAGCGCGAGCTTTCGCTCCACGTGCTTCGAGCTGGTGTGCGCTAGCCCACTCGTCCACCGATCCTCCTTGACAGTTTAAACAATTAATAAAGAATGCGTAATTTCCTTAACACATTATGAACCGAAAGCACAAAGTAAAGCAAAAAGCAACGTCAGAAAATATCATTCACGGTATCAATACTGTGATACCGCAATAAAGGTCAATAGGGAGTTTGCATAGATCGTTTTCGCTGTCCTGCAACGCTCTCCGTAACCCGCTACGATACCCGAAACTCTACAGTCAAGGACATTGCCGCGCAGGCGCAGTAGTGGCTTCTTCGTTGCGGAAGGCTTAGCGGAGGGGGAAACGCGGTCTACGAAAACTCCCTAATAACGAATATATATTCAACGGGCAAACCTCTCGCAGGAGCTAAGCAGCGCGGAGGAGAGGCGACGAAACAGCTCGTGCTTTGATGTCACTGTAACGTTAGCTCCATATAGGAACCACTTTTGAGCCAGCGCGCTCAAGAAAACAAAGGTTTCGTGCCAAATAAGTATAAGGTTTTTTTTGTTTTTTTTTTGGGGGGGGGGAGGGGACAATGCGTCTACCCCTCTGGTCACATGACCTTTCGCTAACCAATCAGCGTCGAGCATCTCCCTCTTCCTCTCATACTCGTCAACCAATCAGTGTCGAGCCTCGCGGCCATGCTTTTATGATTATCTGGGCTTCTACGAAGATTTTTGAACTTCTTCTTTCTTAGCTTTCCTTCTCATGGATGGATGGATTGTAATGGATGGATGGATGGATAGTAATGGCTATACCGTTTGTAACGGGCGGCAGCTTGCGCCACCTAGCCTATTACATCTCAACTCACAAATCGCGCAGCGTTACCAACAGTTCAAGAGGGGGGAAAGAATGAACTCCCTTCTTGGTCGGACCCTCGTTTGTGTATCCGGACGTCGCCATTCTCCCCATAGAAGACTAGCCCGTCGCATAAAATTCGGACAAAAGTTGCTTCCCCGCCCCTCCCCTGTCCCGCCCGTGGCTTCAGCAGTACTACGAGCAACTATCCTTCGTTCACCCCTAAGCTGACAGTGCTGTGGAAGCTACGTGCTCGTTAGGCTAGCCACACTTCTATCTTTTTTCCACGTGATCACGCTCCCTCGCGCATGCCCACGCGCAAAGAATGGGGTAATGTGCTGAAAGTGAGGCGGATGATTGGTTCGGCAAGCGCGTAGCTCCTACCGCACTGTCAGCTTAGGGGTGAACGGAGTTCGTGTCCAATGCGTGAGCTGCTGTCAGTTGGCGTGCTTGGGTCCTGCGGATGTATCACTATGAAAAGGCGGAGAACTTTCAAAGGAAAAGAGGTACGAAATAGTCCTCTATGTTTACAAATTCTCGTATCGAAAAGCTGCCTTCTGACTTACTACCTTTTTTTTTTTTTCCTTTGGCCCATTAAACAATATGCTATTATAGTCCGTTACAACTCAAGAAGGTGGTGCGGGCGGAGAGGAGGAAGCAGACGGAACGCTGGAGGGGAGAGGGGGAAACCTCCTCCTCTCTCCAGCGTTCCGTCTGCTCCCTCCTCCCGGCCCTCCTTTCCCTCGCCCTACCTTCTTGAGCTGTAATTTACTCTATAGTAGAATCCCAGTCTATATTCATTTATCCAGCATCCAAAAGTGTTGGCGACGTGTTTTCATCTAGCAACCGCTGTGTTTCGTTCCGCCAAACTCTCATGCAAAAAAAAAAAAAAGACTATATGGATAGGATGGATGGTAATGGCTATACCCTTTGTAGCGGGCGGCAGCTTGCGCCACCTAGCCTAACATTTCGTCATTTTTTTTTACTTGTATGAATTTTGTTATAGCAGACCCCCCCCCTCTCTTTTCAAGTGGATTTATTTTATCTGTATTTTTTTCTTCCTTATCCTTCCCTAGATCTCTTCCACCAATCTTCCAATCTCCTCTTAGTTACCGCAATTCTTTCCCTATCCATTCGTCCATCCATGTCCGGAAAACCCAGTGCCCCCTCCAAATCCGTAGTCATCCCCCCAAGAGGGTGGGACGAAGCCCCGTGCACCTTAAAATTACATGTTCTATAGTTTCCCTTTCGCGGCTGCATATGTCGCACAGAGTGTCTACTTCCTGGAATTTAGCCCTGTACGTTTTTGTTCTTAGCACCCCTGTTCTAGCTTCAAACAGCAAAGAGCTCCCCACTGAATTATCATACAGCTGTTCCTTCTTTATTTCATGTTTTTGTGCCCTGTATATTGTTAAAGCTGATTTCCCCTGCATTCTCTCTTCCCACAATTTCCTCTCTGTTTCCTTTACTCCCTTTTCTACTGATATGCTCTGATCGGCTCCATCTCGTTGAATGTATTTAAATCTCAGCTTGCGGGTTCGGTTTGTCCACTTAGTGTTTAGACTTTTCATATATAGATACTTGTACACTTTCGCTGCCCACCGTGTATCCTCAATTTCAGCTAGTCTTTGTTCAAATTTTACTTTACTGATCGCTTCTCTACTCTCGAAAGATGCCCAACCCATATCCCCCTGTACTCCCTCATTTGGTGTATTCCCATGTGCCCCCAATGCCAACCTACCCACACTCCTTTGCTGTATCTCTAAACCTGCCTGGATTTCTGACCTCATACACAATACCGCATTCCCAAATGACAGCCCTGGCACCATGACTCCCTTCCATACACCCCTAACGACTTCATATCTATTATAGTTCCACAGCGCCCTGTGTTTCATGATAGCCGAATCTCGTTTCCCCTTCTTTATTACAATATCTTCATGGTCTTTTAGATACCGTCTTCCTTCACTTAACCATACTCCCAGATATTTGTACTTTTCTACGTGTTCTATCAATGTGTCCTGTATCTCCAGGGGTTCCCCTTCTCGTCGTTGAAAACTATTATACCAGACTTGTCCCTACTAAATTTTAGTCCTAAATTGTCCCCTTCCCTGCTGCAAATCCTAATCAGTTCCTGTATTGTCTCACGACTTTCTGATACGAGTACAATGTCGTCTGCATACATTAACCCTGGCAATACTTGATTTACTTTGTGTCCTTCCTCCATGTAAGTCAGGTCAAAACCTAGGTTGCACTGTTCTAACCTTTTTTCCATCTCACTGAGGTATATCATAAAGAGCAGGGGAGACAATGGGCAACCCTGTCTAAGACCTCTTTTTATTGCTGCTGGTCTTGTAGTTTCGGCTTCCCATGTTATAACCACCCTATTCTCCGTATAAACCCGTTCTAGAAACTTAACCATGGTTCCCTCTAGTCCATATCCCTTCAGTTGGTTCCATAGTTTTTCCTGATTCACATTGTCATATGCCCCTTTGATGTCTAAAAATGCTACCCATAATGGCCTTTGACTTGTCACTGCTATCTCTAAGCACTGAGTGATTACGAATAAATTATCATCTAGTCGTCTATCTTTCCTGAAACCGTTTTGAAGCTCCCCTAGAATCTGCTTTCTCTCTGCCCATTCTTCCATTCTTCTTTTTACAATTTGCATAGCTAGTCTGTATATTACTGAAGTTACTGTGATTGGTCGGTATGATTTGATACTGTCTTTGTCTCCCTTGCCCTTATATAATAACCTCATCCTGCTCAATTTCCAGTCACTGGGTACCTCCCCTCCCATAAGTATCTGGTCAATTACCTGCCTTAGTTTCAATTTGCTTGTTTTGCCTAGAACTTTTATCAATCTCATTGGTATGCCGTCTGGACCTGTCGCAGTTCCAGCCGGAACCCTTGTTTCTGCTTTTTCCCACTCCCCAGTGGTCATTTCCTCTTCGTCACTATGATCCTCCTCTTGTGTTGTGTAGACGCTACCATTCCCTACGGCCTGATCTGATTCTAACTCCGAAAATGCTGCTTCGATTGTATGCCTAATGTATTCTCTTGCCTTTTCCGCCTCTACCTTTGTCCCTTCCTGTGTGGTTAGTGTCTGCTGGTACCCCTCGGTCTTTTTTCCCTGCGCACTGATGTGTTCCCAGAACCTTTTTGCCGCATTCCTATCCTTCTGGTTTATCTCTATCATCCACTGGACCCCTGCCCTCCCAATTTTGGCCTGTATTAATGCTGATGCCTCCCGCTTTCTTTCCTGAAATTCCTCCCATTTTGATGCGACTTCGGCTAGTGTGGCCCCCTTTTTCTTTGCCCATCTGTGTTCTTTAGATGCCGCTTGGCGTCTCGATATTGCTGCCTTAACCTCTTTATCCCACCAGCTTTTGAGCTTGCGTTTTAGTTTTCTTCCTCCTTGTTTGATTCGATATTTCTCTAACTCTCTTTTGAAAACACTAATTAAGTCTTCATATGTCCATTCTCTTTCAGGTTGCTTGGATACTATGTTCTCGATTCGCTTAGATACCTCCTGTAGTTGTTTATCATTTAAGTTATTTCTACCTTCTTGTTTTTGATTTTGCATTTCTGGTTTTACTGTGCCAAATCTGATCTTGATTCTCTTATGATCGCTCCCCAGACTTTTTGTGCCTTCCTCATCTATTTCCATACCTCCTAGTTTGTTGTATACCTTACGCGACATTAAACAGTAGTCAATAGTCGAGTGTGAGTTCTTTCTTTCCCATGTTATTTTTCCATCACATTTTACCTGAGCATTAACCAATACCAGATCAAGAGCTTCGCAGAACTCCTCTAACATCCTCCCTGTTGTATCTGTATGTCCATCGAAGTCTTCCAAATGTGCATTCATGTCCCCCAAGATAATTATTTCCTTGTTAGTGCCGATTTCCCTAACGTCTCCTGATATACATGTCAAGTGTTCTGCATTTTCCTCCCCTGCATCATTCCCTGTTTTTAGATACACAAAACCCAGGATTGTGTCTAAACCCCCAATATTGCCTTTGACCCACATCTGTTCCCTGCAACCTTCTCGTTCTCTTCCCCATTCCTGACCCTTAACTAACACCCCTAAACCCCCTCCCTTGCGTTCCCCATTGGCCCGGTTGCATCCCATCCAATGATATCCCGGTATGTATCGTGGTTCTTCCATATCCCTCAGATGTGTTTCTGCTAATCCATACACTCCAAAGTTTTCGTTCTCTAATTGCTCCTCAATCTCCTCCCACTTTATTCTGTTCCTGCCCTCCTGCATGTTTATGAACCCTATGTTAAACTGTTTCTTTTTCCTAGCCCTGCGAGGCTTCCTCCCACCCTCCCAAACCTTCCCCTCTGTATCTACACCCCTGAGATATTAAGTCAATATTTCAGGGGTGGCCAGGCTGACAGCCACGAAACTTCCAAGAACCGCGGGGGGGGGGGGGGGGGTTGTAAATAGCAATAAACGAAACTCGAACTGCTTTCAGTCTATCCGAGTCAAAAGGAGTCCAACTGTACGTAAGGCGGTAGCACAAGACTACCAAAGCGCAACCTGCCTTTCGATTTAAAACGCGATCCATTTCTCTTTTTGGCGACGAGCTCGTGTGACCGGCAGGGAGGTGGGGGAGGGGGGGAGGTTGGGGGGGGGGGGAGCCGCGAGCCGCACTGTTACATGGGAAGAGCCGCAGCTTGACCACCCCTGCAATATCTGAATGCCTTCTACACTTTGTTTATATGGGCAGTCAGCCCCCAGCTGGAGGAAGCTACGGATGCCCAAGGGTGCAGCGCCCTAATGCTTTGTGTCTCGTGTGTATTTTTTTTTTTGTGCTGGGTACGTTCAACATTATCTAGAGCAGGGGTGGCCAGGCTGACCCGGCCTAAGAGCCGCAAACGGAACCACGAAACTTCTAAGAGCCGCGAGGGGGGGGGGGCAAATTTAAATTTTGTTCAGAGTCTGACTGTACGTATGAGTGCACAAGGCTGTACGACAGTGCGTACGTAATGGGGGTACAATGCTGCCAAACCGGGAGCCGTACTTTCACTCTGCCTGAAATCCCTTCTTTTTTTCCTGGGGAAACGCAGAAAGAGGCGGGGGGGGGGGGGGGGGGGGGGGTCCCCTTTACGAGGGATCCGCGAGCCGCACTTGGACCAGCAAAGAGCCGCATGCGGCTCGCGAGCCGCGGTTTGGCCACCCCTGATCTAGAGTAACCGAAGCCTGTGCACTAGAATTTTAAAGTGAAACGTTCTTTGGTTAGGTGTTTGGCATTTCGTGAAGCCCAGATAAAGGCGTGGCCGCGAGGCTCGACATTGATTGGTTGACGGGTGGGAGAGGAGGAGTGAGGTGCTTGGCGCTGGTTGGCTAACGGAGAGGTCGTGTGACCAAAGGGTGGGCGAGGAGGAGCTCGACCACCAGTGCTCACCGACGGAAAGGAGCTCGCGAGTATGGAAGGCTCTGGAAGATCTCCAGGTTTATCAGCCCGATTAGCGGTAGTATCGCTTCATTCTAGGAGTAGCTATCCAGTCTGTACACGTGGTACGCGTTAAACACATATCTGATGAAGAGCGCCGTGAACGTAGACGAATGGCGTCCGGAAACTCGGAGTATCGCTAACCGTTTGGGATGCTGGAACGATTCTAGCGCACAATTGCCTAGAAATGTATCATAAATTGTTATGTCATCCCAGTGTGATCGAGCGAGGACACCGATTGGATACGAGTGCTGCGTCAGTGTTCGGCTGAGACTCGTGACCAATCAACGCATCGAAGGACGGTCGGCGTCGGGCTCGGGTTCAACTGCTGAGTTTGGCGTCATCCGACTGCAATGACGTTTCATGGAAGGAAGAGTGGGGGGCGTTCGGAGAATCTTCCTTATTCTAGACGGTGTTGGTTCGTCCGCGTATCAGTAACTTTTTTGAAGATGATATCGGTGTGTTGTCTAATACGAGTGAATGCAATAAATGTTGGGTATTTAGCTCCCAAGTCTATAGGTTATTTCAAGTTCAGTCTTCGAAGCACGGAAGCGTGTAAATTGATCACTGAAGTTTGTTTTAGCAAAGATATTTAAAAACGCGAGCGCGCGAGCGAGAGAAAGAGATAAACAAAACAACCATGCAACAGTAAGCATGGGAATGTCGGCGATCTTCCCAAAGCAAAGCTAAATAACTAAATCAGTCCCAATATCTGGGTGGTCTCATCCGTGGCTTTCGAGGGTTTTGTTTCGAAGGTCATACACCGGACACGTAGCGGGTTACGTGGTCGCTCGTTCCTGCCGCAAGTTATCGCTGCTCAGTTTCTATATATATATATATATAGAAACTGAGCAGCGATGACTTGCGGCAGAACTCAGGGATCCTGGGTTCGAGCCCCACCCCTGCCCGTTTCGATCTGGATGAGCATCGTACCGGCCTGCGGTCGTGTATCACTACGCGGTGCGTTAAAGACCCCAGGCTAGCGGTTGTACCGCACTGGCTAAATTGCTCATCTACAGCGAGTGACTCGTCGCAACTTTAAAATGGCTGACCAAATACACGCTGTATAAA
>JAZHYW010054631.1:0-24508 GCA_037355805.1 Ixodes ricinus
AGGATAAATTTTCGAGGCTCACGTCTCGTGGGCTCTTGGGGTCGTGTCCTTCGGAAGGGCACTGGAGTGACTGGGACCTCCGTTTTGTGGATGGTGGCACCAGTGCTGTTGGAGAATCCGTGGTGTCGAACACGTCATCATCACCTTCCTCTTGATCGGTGCCTGAGGGAGTCAGTGAGGGCTTCATTGAAAGATGCAGTTCATTCAGCTGCAACAGCTACCTCCCAGTACTATGGGTGCCCTATCTCATTGAATAGCAGCTGTGAAGTTGTGATTAAGAGGCTTTGTGTAACACGAGTATACGTGAATGTGTCATTTACAATGGGACCTCAATGGCCATCCCATAGCCATCACAGTAACACTATAAACCTTGACCTCGAGAGACAAATTAGACACCTTCTTAATTGATGATTGGCAGGGTTGCACCAAAGCAACGACCAGCAAGCAAGCGCTGCTTAAAGCCGAGGAACATCTTTTCGCATAGAACATGTCACAGGGGAGGCTACGTAGGGAAATACCAACAAAGTCAAAAGTGACACAAAAAAAAAACAACACTGAAGTGACATCACTGCAGGTGAAGTAGTAAAATGACCATCGTGCCACTAACTTTGGCGGGCAACTTTAGCAGATTTCATTGACTCGGTGCATCTCGAATTTTAGTAACCGTTGCAATAGCACCACCGTCGCAGCAAGGCAATCATGTGACCACTTTGCTAAGCTGCACGTGATGTCACGGCACCGTAACAGCTGCCATATCTTTGTACCATTCTCCTGTGCTTAAGGACTTCTGGAGCATACGTTTGGCGCCATCGACAACGCCTGCCGAGAAGAACAAACAGTGGCTGATGTGCCGTCAATACAAGCCATGTATAGCGACAAGCAATGATATTCTCGTCAGAAGTTTTTATGTACTTGCCCCAGTACACGAGACAATAGACCCTTTACGAAAGTCAGCGCCTCTAGTGTCGGTTGCGCGAACTTGACAAAATCCGCCATTACTGCGTCGTCAAGCATCGAGGGGTTGAACCTGAACCATTCCGCTGCGTTCGGCAGTGGTGATAGCGTTTGACATGCCAACCCATTGCTGCGTCCCTCAATGCACCCAAAGAGGGCCAAAAGATAAAAAACAACACAAGGTGAGTCTTTTTTTTTTTTTTCACGTTAAAAACACCAGTATTTGAAGAAATCGGGTCATGCAGATCCGCGCGGAGTGAGCGACGATCACATTTGGCCTGTCCGCTGCTGCCTCAACGCTTTTCGAAGCTTCGAGCGCGTGTTCACCGCTTCGGAGTGTAAAGTTAGCACAAATAAAAATAATCTATAGAGGATAACCCCTGTCCACGCGACATCGTTTCGAAATGCGTTTGAACTGCACGAGTAATCGTGCGATGGATCCCGTAGCTGCGAGCGACTCCTGACCAGTATTCAGAGTTGATTTCTGACAACGTTGCGTTGTGGTGTCCGATCACAAGTTGTGTGAAGTTTCCTAGTAGGTATGGGCACGTAGCTTCGGATAATACCTCGTCCGCACAAGCACTCGCGCAAAAAAAAAAAAAAAAAGAACGAACGCAAGGAGTGTTCGCACGTCACGACATTACATGGAATTCGATAGAACATTGTTTTACGTTCACGACATCGGCATTGCATGGTTGCTCTTGCTAGCACGGAGAGGTGTACTTCGTCTCTTTAATGCCTGTATCGGGAGCTCGTGCTGCAACTTCTAAACATGTTTTCAAGCGCGCGCCCGGGGCGGTATCGGGCCTCCGAGAACGATTTGCTTTGCTCGTCCCCGCAACGTTCTGCTAGAGCTGCTCTTCAAGTGCTTTGACCACATTACCTCGTAACTTTGTCCGTGAGCATAGAACTCACCCGATCACAACCGCAAAAGGCACAGCATGCCATAGAATACATCACACAGCATATTTGTCTGCCACAACATAAAGTATGGAATGAATGAATGAACGATGTGTTGTTGAGAATAACACTGGAGAGTAAAACAGACGTGCACATGGGATGCATAGGAGAGTTGACTTTATTAAGGTCGTTTCAAGAGCTTGTAACAAAACAAATAGGGACAGAGAGACACACCTGAGTCTTGACAGAAGGCTGTTTAAAAACAACCAGTAGAACAGCCCAACGGAAACAAGTTTCTATTGCAAAGTTCCGTCTGCATCGTTTAAGTTATACAACCACATTTTTTCTAACCGCAATATTTCTACTCCCAGGTTTCCTACTTTGGCTTTCCTCTGGCTCCTGAAGCAGCTTGCTTTGATGAGCACTCCGGTGGTGGATCTGAAATAAATTTGCGTTCTTGTTTACTTATGTTTACTGCATAGATTGTACAGTGAACAAACATACTATGTGTTCACCCACATTGTTTTTTCAAATAAGTAAGAGGCATAATCTTAGCAGTGCTCACTATGTGTGAGAAAAGACGCGTCATATATGCGATTATTCGTTTACTAAACGCCGGAAGCTTTTACTACGCCGAAAGTTAGGACTGGTTTGTCCTAACTTTTGAGCTAGCATGCTCGTGCTGATAGTGGACATAGTGCACGCTCGCGGGCACCACACACGTCAAACCGTCAACGTGAAACTTGCCAGCACAGAAAGCAATACAATCAAAACAAACGCCTTTGCTAAAAAAAAAAAAAAAATCTATGAAGCACGGCGTACAGAGGCGAAGTTCACCGGCACGACGCAAGAGCGATTCTGTTTACCTCTCACCCCCCGCCTCGTACTCTTTAGTCCGTACGCCACTGAGCTTCGCAACATTATCTCAAGCTGTGAGAAGTCAACGAGCCGGAAAATATTACATTTCGTTTCATCATGCAAAAGAGGCCGAAGATGCGCGAGTATCTTAGGCCTCTTTTGGCGTTTCCTTGTGCACGGCGCTGCGGCAGACGGCACAAGTCCGCCTGCACGTAAAAGACACGTTCACGGCGTGATGCGCGCGCTTGTAGCTTTGGGTTGGCTCACGCTTAGGTCTGAACGGGCGACAAGAAAGAACAGTGCTTACCTCAACACTTGAACCGACGCCGGATCAACGTAGGCCTCGGTGATGAACTTGTTGCTTCGGGCAACCTGGCGGCTCGAAGCGAGTGTCGAGGCGCGGTACGCCTCTATCTTACATTTGTTAAAGCTACGCGGAACTGCAGTGAGGTCAGTGCTCCACGGGGAAGGCAAAGTCACTCGTCCCTGAGGACCGTAGCCAAAGGTACCGGGAGTACTGCCACAAGCACCTGCCATCGCTCGCTCCCGAAACGACGACGCAGTAATGGCGGCGGTTTCGGTATCTCATAGTTGCTTGACTGACTTTCGTAAAGGGTCTATTATGGAGGCTCTAGTGAGGCTGGGTACAACTCAAAACCTGGAGAGCGTTTGCAATTTAATGACGCAACACCTCCTAGAAGAGAAGGCCAGAGCGCTCCGAGTGGTTACGTCACAATGGCGGAGGAAGGAAGTCCATAGCGCAACTACGTGAGAAAATTTTGTGGCATCGACCGCATCGACGTGAAAAAAACGTTTCTTGTCGAGCGGCGCAGGGTGTTCGTGAGCGTTTATCTGACATTAATATATGTTTTAAAAGCGCAGTATTGTACAATTTATTATATATATAATATAAACATAATATACAACGCGCTATCAAGGTTGAAAGTACTAATTTTTTATTTATGATTATCCCCGTAACCGCGGGACTACGTGCAATCCCGCAGATCCCCACACTTTTCGAATGAACCGGTCCGCTGCGACGTTTTCTTCCCTCGTACGGGCTCCGATTCTGGTAAATTTACGTTGTGTGTGAGCTGCTGACTGTCTAAAAAGGAACCCTGAGACTTTGAGAAGGGAAGGGAACCGAAAAAAATCCAGTCATCGCTGCAGGGAGCGCACGCGAGCAAGAGATGGGTCGACGACGTTAAGCTGGTTAAGCCTCCCACACTGCTGCCGCCCGCTGCTCGTGTGTGTGTGTGTGTGGTTCTTTTGATCCTTCCTGTGGTTTCTTGATCGTCACCGCAGTCTCGGGTAGTTTTTTTTTGTGTTCGCTTGATACTACGGCATTTACGTGGATTCGCGGAACAAGTCCTGCTACGGTTTGAGTGACATATGTGGCAACCAGCCAACGATGACACTGGTCGATTATCGATAGACCTCTCTTTCGACAGAGAGAGACCTAAAGTTCGTGTTCAAATGTTTTCGCCACGGCTATTGTGGGACGTGTGGATACGATCGACAGGTGAGTAACAACTTATTTACGGGCTTTCTTGGTCATGTGGGACGCGAGTAAAGTGCTGCAGTCGGGTTGTTTTTTCGTTTTTGTTTTTCGTGACAGAATGGCATCTTGTTCGTCGTTATCCGTGTGCGGTTGCGTCGACATTTGTAAATATGCGTGGTAATATTCTAGTTTTCACTGGAAGGTGAATAACAAGTTTGTGTGATTATACAAAGTGCGTTGTTTGTGCTTATGTGTTTATTTATACTAATGTTATTTTATTGCCTTTACCGCTTTTATACTAGAATCTTAACTGTATTTAAGGTAATAGTATTATTGTATACAAAATAAGATATTTTGTTCTAAGGCAGCTCGAGCCCATAGGGAGAAGTAAATTAGTTGACTGTAAATAGTAAGTTTAGTACCCCTGCCACACGGAAAAGTTAATATATTTTCATTAAATGATATGGGACTTAATCAGATCGAGGTCTTGAGTGATTATATGAGCGTCGCAAGCTGATTTGTCGACCCCATAATGTCATTCGATCGAAATTACATTACTTTTGCCGTGTGGCCGGGGTATGATGCAAGAATTCAGTGACTGCACGCGATAACATCGCTTACATGATCGTAAGTGACACTTGTCTAGCCGTGTCCGCGTTGACTACGTCTACCTGATTTTTAACTGTGATTTGTTTTGCTGTGTCCAATCACTGCGTGTCTCGCCATTTTGTCGAAGTATTTCTGTGTAAAATATGCATTCCTACAGCAATTATTGCGTGGCTCAATGTTTTCTCTTATACGCCTACCCCGTACCATTTCATCCCGATTATTTAGCGGTGTAATATTTTGCCCGTGTAATAAAATATTTTCGAGACCCGTTGCTATGTGCAGCTTTCATTTTAGCTAATAAGACACGCGTATGTGACTAAACGCGCGTTACGACGGTCGATCCACGCGCGTTGCCTTCGCTTCGCCGCGCGCCCCTGATGGCCTTCCTTCCCGACGTCACGAGAAGAGCGCTACGGCCTTGTCTTCTAGGGAGGTGATACACGCGCCGTTCAAGAAAGGGTGGCCGGAATGGCATGAGCTCTCCGCGGAGTGCGTATAGCAATTTCATCCGAAATGCACTCCGGAGTTGCGTGGATAGCTTTACTCTTAGTAAGTAAGCTGAATAGTAAAAATAATTTGACTTCGGCAGGCACTTTTTAAAATCTCGAAAGATTTACGCAAAGAGGGGCAGAATGCAGACAGCAGAGCTTGATCTCGAGATGTGCTATCCGTCCTTCTATGTGTAATTTAAAGTATTTAATTATAAATATTTAGTGACTCTAGGCCGGCCCAAAGGCACTGCGGAGTTTATACACTGCACTAGTGCTCCCGCAGCTTCATCTGTCGTCTAAAGACATCTTTTGTAAACATCGGTCAGAGAAATAGTTCAGTACTCTCTTTCCCCGAAGAGAGCGAGAGTTTCTGCACTGCACCAGTCGCTCCCGGTAGCCCTCAGGTCTGCTCGTTAGTAGGAGTCCTCCGCTAGACAGGATCGTGACGCAGCGCGACCTCCTGCGTCGCCAATCACCGCCGCAGCTGAAACGATACAGAGACATTGGCACCCCGAACTTCTCGGAGGTGTAGGGTGGAACTGCCTGTCTGTCCGCAGGCAGGTGGCTTCGCTTCGCCTCCTAGCCTGCACGCTGGGTGGCCCTCCTACACCCCTTCTAGAGTATGTGAGGAAGAACCGCGCTGGTAAACTACAACCCCTCCTTGGACGGACGGAGCGCCACAGAAGCACGCTCCTTCCGAGAACCATCGAGCTCTGGCGCTCCCTCCCGAGTGACGTCACACTAGGGACATTCGAAAACAAAGAGGACATAAAAGAACTGTGCAAGTGTGCAACCCTCCATCTCAAAGAACTGTGATGTGACACTCAATCAGACCCAAATCCCAGTGTACAAAGTTTTTTTTTTGTATGTTTGTGTGTATGTGTGAGTAGCGGGTACAGTGAGCCTCTATGGCATGGGCAATAGCCTTTTCACTGTAACCCGGGTTTTAGAAACCGAATAAAGCATTATTATTATTAGTATAGGACGAGAAACAAGCTTGAGCACGAACTCGGTGCCGTGCGCGCTGCTTTGTTTGCTTCGTGATCCGTGTCCGTCGGTGAGGTCGCTCTTGCGCGAAAGTCTACTTCGCTCAAGCACCCATTCGGCGAATCATCGCCACTCAACGATGGAGAGTCCCGGCACCTCGACGGGAAAGACGAAGACAATCTCCAATTGAATCAAAAGCGTGCCATCCTCGACGGAGTGCGCATAAACGTAACGAATGCCGTCCACCGCCGGCGTCCTCCGCGGGGCCGTCTTAGCTGTCGACACGGTCCGTACGTAGCAGGATCTTTTTTTCGATCGGAGCTTCTCGCTTTTGGCGAGAAGCGGCTCCGATCTAGCCGAGGACGCGTGCAGGGAAGCCTCGACCGCTTTCTGCAGGCTTGATAAACATGTGCCCCGAACAACCCGTGTTATTATTGTTATATCTTTATTTGTATGAGTTCAGATATAACGAAGCGATTTCCGATTCCCGTTGAATTCGCTATAACCGGTCTCGACGGTATGACCGACTGGGTGTATCGGTTGTATATGAAGGTTTGCTTGGGTTGGTTAGTCTTGTAAGTAGTGTATCGTTGACGGAAGAAAAAATTGCAACGCGGCATGCTTACATTTTTTTTTTACAGCGTTTGTATTTTTAAGTTTGTTTACGAATTTGCAGCCCGACCTACACACTCCGCAGGGCAGCGCGCTGGCCACCCGCGGAGACGCACGCCAGAATGATTTTATTGAACGTACATGAGAGCCGACTCGCTCTAACTAAAGGGGATTGTTGGACTTTTGAAAAAAAATATCAAATTTGGGGGGTTTTACGTGCCAAACCAACGACGGGCATCTGCTGGCACGCCCCAGCGGAGGACTGAGGATTTATTTCGACCACCTGGGGATCTTTGACGTGCAACGGAAGGCTCGGTTACACCCTTTCAAAATACGGTACTCTGTTGGCAGCTGTGAAATCCCTGCACAATGCCGGACTAAAACCTCAACGTCACGGCACACTGGACAAAACACACCCACTGAAAAAGGTGATGATCGCAGCTTTACGCTGTTTGATTGACTCGTCGGCTCGTAGTGTTGGCCGCGCTCGGACGTTCGCTATATAGTGGAATGACTTGCACGTTCCTCGATGTCTGTTGTTCCGCCATTGTGCAGTGGTTCCGACCCTCTAATAATCGTAATGTAAAAGAACTTGTTGTTGGGCTAGTTGGTGTTGACTGTATTGAACCATGGTTAAAAGCGCGAAAAAGACGTACACAAGATAGAAGACGTATAAGCCAAATAAATTGGGGCAACCCTAGAAGTTGGACTACAAAATAAGTAAGTAGCTTTTAAAACAGGGTAAAATAATGTGAAAGAAACAGAAAAAAATGCATTCTGGTTTATAAGAGAAGATTTTAAGTGTGCGGCAACGAACAAGGATGCTTGTGGCAATAATACCTTCACATATTATCACATATCTTTTAGTAAATATTAGGATAGACGGAGCGTTGTCTCGTGTTGTGACATTCTGAAAATGGTCGTAGAAGGACATTGTTAATTCTTGTCTGTGCACTTACCACCTCGAGCTTCTCGAAGAGGCACACAATCACTTGGTGTCCTCCTCTCCCCGTCTTCGATAGCAAAGAAAAAACAAAGGGACTAAAAAGCGGATATAACTTGCCCCCCCCCTTTTTTTTTGTGTGTGTGTGAAAAAAAAAATGTTTGTTTGGACTTTTTGACACTGTTGTTAGGGTCTAAAAAAAGTGAAAGCCGTTCACAACTCCCTGTAACGCCGAATTAGAGCGCAGCTCTTGAGGAGGAGGGGAAGGCACGGGGGGGGAGTCACGTGACCTCGGGGAGGGGGGTCACGTGACCTCGAGAGAGGGGGGATTTTCCCGCTAGATTTAGCGGGGAAAATTTTCCGCTAGATTTAGCGGGGAAATTTTTTCGCTAGATATAGCGGGGAAAATTTTCCGCTAAATTTAGCGGGGAAAATTTTCCGCTAGATTTAGTGGGGAAAACTTTCCGCTAGATTTAGCGGGAAAAATTTCCCGCTAGATTTAGCGGGGAAAATTTCCCGCTAGATTTATGCGCGGAAAATTTTCCGCTAAATTTAGCGGGGAAAATTTCCCGCTAGATTTAGCGGGGAAAATTTTCCGTTAGATTTAGCGGGAAATTTTTCCGCTAGATTTGGCGGGGAAAATTTTCCGCTAGATTTAGCGGGGAAAATTTTCCCGCTAGATTTACCGGGTAAAATTTTCCGCTAAATTTAGCGGGGAAATTTACCCATCATGCACCGCGCGGTTACGCCGACGCCGACGCCGACGCCGACGGCGACGCCGCTCAAGCCGGAAACGGGCGCCTAAGAGCTGCGCTCTAAAAATTGGACCATTCCAATATATTTACAGCGCTGCTGAGCAAATACAATTTGTGCATAGCACATGGCCCCGTATCATGCCGTTCATGGTGTCCACCAGAGTGGACAAGCCACAAATAGTTCAATTACTGAACAATGAAGACTTATTGGACACTCATATTTATAAAAATTACACCTCAAGACTTACTCGAAGGCTTAAAGACGTTTAACAGAGGAATAATAAGTTTTTGCAACAGTTTACGACGCTTTTGCGAGGATGCATATGCTTACCTAGAATTTGTGGAAGCTGCCATATAGACCGACACGCGGAGCGACTCTGTTTACCAACACGCCGCAAGGCCGCGCATGCGCGGTAGCTATGTGGGCAAGAGCAGCCCGGCTCTCCGTGTTTTCGCCATTGCGTTCTATGGCGTGCGCTCGTTGTTGTCGTTGTAGGGACGCTTGTATCTTTATTTGTGCGTCGTATTTCCTGAGAACGTATGTCGTATCCTATGCCCGACTATTTGAGCTCGCTGCCCGAGCCTGAACGGCAGCGGTATCGAAACAAACTGTGCGGTGACGGCGTTGCCTTCGACGATCCGTATGCCGTAAACAAGGCCTGCTGGACTTCCGACGTAAAGTTGATGCCACCGAAGTCGACGGCTCATGTCGTCGTTTATTTAGTTTTTTCGCCAAGCCAGTTCACGGCCGACACGGTGCAGGCGTACAAGTCTCTTGAGGCCTACGATTACTTCGAGTCGGTTTCCGCACTGCCGGCGGGATCAGCAGTCTGTGGGTCTGCGGAAGTGTGTGTATTCATTAATTGATTAAATACACACAGCGTCTTCAAGTCAAGGTATGATATTTTTCCTACCCTCATGACCACAAGGCATGACAAGCAGTAACGCTTTGTCCTTTCTGCAGTCTTGGCGGTAACACGTTACAAGTAACGGCGTTGCCGGTAACGCGTTACTTTTTTCAATAACGTAGTAACCTACTCGTTACGTTTTCGACACAGTAACGGGTAACGTACTTACGTTACTACTTCAAGTAACGTAGTTACGTTACTCGTTACTCCTTCTTAAGTCTTAAAGAAATTACACTTAAATTTTTTCCGTGTTTTAGGCGTCAAGCCATGTTTTTCTTGGCGTTTTTTCTCGTGAGTATTTAGGTGAAACCGTAAAACGAGATAAAGTAATTATGTTCAGTTTCTGCACGAACATAATGTTTCTTGAAATATGACATGTATCGTCAAAACCGTAAAATGTGCTAAATCTTAATTTAAAAAATGTAACGCAGAAGTAACGTGCGTTACTTTTTATCGGTAGCGGTAACGGGTTCCTTTTATTTTTAGGCAACGTAGCTCGGTAACGCGTTACTTTTATTTTCAAGTAACGAGTAACGTACTTCGTTACTTTTCTCCGGTAACGCCCACAACACTGCCGTTCTGTCGCCGATCCCCTTCTGCTGGGTAGCACGGGCGTAGCGAGCCTCCGACGAGCGCTTGGCCGATGCTTTGTGCGGAACACACATGGGAACAAAATCCCGGTGGTCTCGATCAGACGACGGTTTCCCTGCACATAAGCAAGCCTCGGGACGGAGATTGAAATGGAAGCCGCACTTGCCTTCAAGAAAGTGTTTGCCGCACAAACGGTCGTTCGCGCGAGGCGACGATTCTTTTCGATCCACGGATATTATCCACCTTTTATGCCTTTCAGAGTCTGCCGGGAACTTGTGGAAACTCACTCCGCTACTTTTCTTGTACATTTCGGTGCAATTAACAGCAACACAGCTTCGCGGCATGCTGAAATGCTATGACGCCCATGCGAAACGTGCGCCCTTTTGCCCACACCCTGCCACACCCCCCGGCTCCGGCGCGATCGCAGCGCCGCCGCAGCTCCGTGACGTCAAGCCCGCGTGTCGGTGGGATAGTCCTAGCTAGGCTATAGCCTGGCTGGCTACCGGGGCTACCGATTCAAGGAGATCCTTGAATTAGTAGCCCTTTGTAACGTATCGTAAGAGGACTGTGTAAACTAGCCTTTAGTGCTCCAGACAGAGCCTGCAATTGCTACCAAGAAGGCCCCAGTGCCTATCACCGCACTCACCCGTGCAAGCGTCGCAGTTCTTTTACAATGCTACACCAACTAGCCTGACTTACCACTGTGCTGCAGTTCTTTCTTTCGATCACTTTTTTGTGCTAAAACGGAAGGTGATTCCCGCACATACGAATTAATGCAAACAATTGTATTTTGCTGTTTCCCACTCAAGTAAGCGGGAAATAGAGAACTCCGAAAAAAAAGTCATAATCAAATGAATCATACGAATCATACAGATATGTAAATTTTGCATAACAAGCAACGTAAGTACTAGAGTAGAAACAAACGGGGACATTCTGGGGACGTGGGGACTTTTTGACGCGGGAAAATCCCCAGCCGAACCATGCGACGAAGCCATGCGCAACGTTGCCATGCGCCAAGCACGAAGCCCTGACCATGCCCTGACCATACCCTGACGATGACGATGATAACGTAGACGTGGCTTCGTTTTTTCGCGTCATTAGTAAAAGCCGAATAGAAAGATGTCGTGTTTTGAAATATTATATCACCTTTAAGAGAAAGTGTCCAAGCCGTGAATAAAAGGCGCGTGTTAGTTATTTGGCGTCTTTATAAATTAAATAAAAGCGATAAAGTTTACGTTTGCGACCGCATCACTGCGGAGGACAGGTCACTTGTGTCGAGTGGGTTCTGTTTTTCAAACATTTTAGAAAATAAATTAATTGCTTATCCCTTGTGTTTCTTCCTGAATTCGCCTGCGTGGTAGTAATCTCTTCTACCGTAGGCACTCCCGCTTGGATAGCAATGTGCGCGGTCAAAAGCGTCGCTGCGGTCAGCTTTCCACGATTGGCCAAACCATGGTCATATGAGCATAATCAGATTGTCAACTTTGACGGTGTTAGTTTCGGATTGTGATGGCCCTATAGCTTCTACTGTGCTTTTAGACACACCATCGAACTCGTCGTCGCACCCGATGGTAAGTAGCCAGAATAACAACTGATGGCGTCACGGCGAGGCAAATCCCAGTCGTGACGTCAAGGAGGGAAACCATAAGAGGGCGCCACCGAAACATCTCGGCGCTATATTAGCGCCGAGATGTTTCGCCGCCATCTTGAATTGACGTCACTTCCAGTATGGGCGAAAACAGCATTTAGGATATACACCAACTCATGTTTACAAACAAACCGGAGCGCCCGCAGCGCCCCTAGCGGACGCCACCGGCGCCGCGCATGCGCGATGGGGGTGTGGGCAACAAGCGCGCCGTCGCCCATAAACAAACCATTGAAACGCGATGTTATCGGCGTCAGTGTGAGTCCCCCTGCCCTTTTTCGCAATCGAATTGTTGATTCTACGTCTTCCTGGCCATGTCTGACTACACGAGCAGCGTCAGCGAAATTAACGAGGCTCGTTACACCGCGAAACTTCGCGTGAATAATCTGACATGCGGCGATTCATTCCGCGTGGACGCCGCAGAATGTACGCTAAAGCCTGATTCACCTGATGAGATTTCGCTCGCAATCTTCAGTCGCGACGTCGCTCGGGCTGCAAAAGCGTGAACCGTAGCTGAAATGGTCGACGTCAATACTGAAAATCGCAAGCAGAATCGGACCAAGTGAATCAGGCATAACAAGTCGGTGATGGCCGCTGGTAACAATAATCAACATCTTGTATCTACTGTTTACGACGAGCCTGCTTACCAACCTTCAAATTTAAGTCTTTTGAGGCCTGCACTTACTTCTTATCGCAAGGACCAGGCCAACTTTTGGTTTACGGGCCGGCGTCGTCTAAGAGAGCAGACGACAAGCAGAAACGTTTGAAAGAGCAGACGACAGTTTGAACGATCAGGCGGCCGTTTGAACTTGAAGACGCACTGAACGTAGTCCGCAGGTGGTCCGCACAACTTGACGGTTTTCTGGCGTTCATGTTGGAACAAAACAAATAAATCTGATGACCACAAGTATCCGTGAATTCAACCCAAAGTGCTTCCCGCCCAAGCAATCGTTGTCCGACGGCGTCTGCTTTTCCCTTTTCCCGGCACATATCCAGATTCTCGGACGAACCGAGCACGTGAAAACTGACCTTCAAACCTTTCTCGACACTTTTGGTACGGCCCCAGTCGCGGCGTTTTGACGATAAGGCAGGTTTTTGTCTGATTCCTTTCAAAACAACGCAGGAATACACGTCTGGCATGGGGACTTCTGCCCACAGCCCCAGACCGGAAGTGCGACCGGCGCGCCACCACCGCGCCGTGACGTCACAGAGATGAGTTCGTGTTTCTCGTTTTGCCTACCCTTTAGTTTTTTTACTATTTGCAGGTTGAAACGTTTAGTATTTTTTCGTCGCCCATACCGGATACGCGTATTAGGTGGCTGGGGACGAGGTACACAGAAAAGGTGGGCGTAAAGGCGCATTCACCTAAGCAAAAACGCGCGTTGCGACGACGTCGACGCCGGCGTCGTAAAATAAGAAGAAGTCACACAGGGCCACCCGACGGCGGCGTCTTCTCGGGGAATCTCGTGTTTGTCGAGAGAACACGGAATTTTATTCGTCTGCTTCGCACGATTGTTGTTGCCTTGCCTCCCCGATTGCATATGCTGTGTGAGACAACCACTGATCTCAATGAAAATTGCTGAATCTTGTTTGACCAGCTCTGCCTATGGACTGGAATGCGGCCACGGTCAGCCATCTTTAGGTAGAGTTATATCATCTCTAGCCATCATAGTAATATGGTGAACAGCGCAATGGCGGCAGGCTGCCATAAAATAGCCGTAGATCTAGTACACTGTACCGTGGGTGATATTTCGTGCTTCATTGAGGTTGTTCGACCAAGCAAATTCTTGAAACCCGGCGTGAACGGTAGCCTCATCTTTGAGGACCCGGCGAAAGTTCTACGAAAGCGCAGCACGGGGGAAAGCAGCGCAGCTCGCATCGAAAGCAGACTACGTACCAGCGTCTGCTTTCGATGCTTCTTTCGATGCGACTTTCGATGTGTGCTGTGCTGCTTTTCCCCGGTGCTGTGCGATTTCGTGAAACTTTTACCGGGTCCTCAAAGACCGGGCTACCGTTCACGCCGGGTTTCAAAAACATGTTTCTTCAAACAATTTCAATCAATCACGGAATATCACCTGTCTCGAGCGCAAACAGTGATCACATCAGTCACGAGATGCATTCTGTTTACCTAAAAAAAAATTGGTTTGCTCTTTATGTTTATACAGCCTTGATGTCCCCATCAAGGCTGTCTAAACGATAAAGAGCAGACCAATTTTTGGTTTGCTCAACGGGTAATCGGTCTCTTAGCTGTAGATGAGAAATTTAGCCAGTGCGGTACAACCGCTAAAGGCCTGTCCAAACAGGCTACTACAAACCACACGACTCCTGCAAAAGTCGTCAAAATTGAACCGTCCGGCAGTCGTCGGTCGAATGTCTGTTTGGACACCGGCCAAGCCAAATTCACGACTTGCCTCCTCGCCTCCTCCACTTGTCGTTGACGTCGGTGCTCGTCAGACTTGACGTCACACGCCACCTGCCAATGGTATGCCTGATGCCTGTCTATCTCCCGCGGCTCACGAAGTCGCCGACCTTGCTACCGCCGTCACCTCGGCAGGAAGGCCAAAGAGGTCCGGCTTCGGATGGATTTGGGAGATTCCTTCGTCGAAGCGCGCGTTTCGGCCGCCTCGGCTCAGCTTTTTTCGTCAAAATCCACGCTCGTAGCTCGAAAAAAATTAATAAAGTGCAGTGCGCAAAGGGAGACTTTTAGTTGTATGTAGAAACACTGAGAACTTAAGAATATAGCATTTATTTTATTAAATTTCAAACCAACCACGTTTGTTTGTCTATACGAGGTACGTTAGGAACAAGAGCCGCGGGAATCCGATCCAATCCACAGAACTGCTGGACGATGACACGACCTTGGACACGACGCGGGCTCGCCTGGCTTGCCCTCTCACACTCGAGTCTTCCCTTTCCCATTTTCGGGACTTCCAAAGCGGCGGAGGCCTTGAGCGATTGACCGACAGCCAAGAGAGCGTGTGAGTGGCTCTCCGGACCCACGTGATGAGCAGAGCAAGGCCGCCGTGGAGGAAGCGAGGGGAGATTTAGCGGGGGACGCTTCCCCCGGCAGCTTTGACGGGAGGGAAGTTTCCCTCCGACGGCCGGAAGCGCAGCGCAGCAACGATCTGCAGGAGTCGTGAGTGTTGTAGTATCCTGTTTGGACACCCCTTAAGGGGTGTCCAAACAGGACACTACGATACGCACGACTCCTGCAAGTCGTTGCTGCGCGCCGCTGGCTCCGCTTCCGGCCGTCGGAGGGAAACTTCCCTCCCGTCAAAGCCGCCGGGGGAAGCGTCCCCCCGCTAGATCTCCCCTCGCTTCCTCCACGGCGGCCTTGCTCTGCTCATCACGTGGGTCCGAGAGCCACTCACACGCTCTCTTGGCTGTCGGTCAATCGCTCAAGGCCTCCGCCGCTTTGGGAGTCCCGAAAATGGGAAAGGGAAGACTCGAGTGTGAGGGGGCAAGCCAGGCGAGCGCCGCGTCGTGTCCAAGGTCGTGTCATCGTCCAGCAGTTCTGTGGATTGGATCGGATTCCCGCGGCTCTTGTTCCTAACGTACCTCGTATAGACAAACAAACGTGGTTGGTTTGAAATTTAATAAAATAAATGCTATATTCTTAAGTTCTCAGTGTTTCTACATACAACTAAAAGTCTCCCTTTTGCGCACTGCACTTTATTAATTTTTTTCGAGCTACGAGCGTGGATTCTGACGAAAAAAAGCTGAGCCGAGGCGGCCGAAACGCGCGCTTCGACGAAGGAATCTCCCAAATCCATCCGAAGCCGGACCTCTTTGGCCTTCCTGCCGAGGTGACGGCGGTAGCAAGGTCGGCGACTTCGTGAGCCGCGGGAGATAGACAGGCATCAGGCATACCATTGGCAGGTGGCGTGTGACGTCAAGTCTGACGAGCACCGACGTCAACGACAAGTGGAGAAGGCGAGGAGGCAAGTCGTGAATGTGGCTTGGCCAGCTTGGCCGGTGTCCAAACAGACATTCGACCGACGACTCCCGGACGGTTCAATTTTGACGACTTTTGCAGGAGTCGTGTGGTTTGTAGTAGCCTGTTTGGACAGGCCTTAACCTGGGGTTTTTAACGTGCATCACGCAGTAGTGATTACACGAACGCGTGCCGGTACGAAACTCATCCAGATCGAAACGGGCGGGGGCGGTGGGGAATCGAGACTCAGGAGGTTCCCAGCGCAAGCTTTCGCTCCCGCGCTCCGAGCTGAGACGCGTTAGCCCACTCGGCCACTTCCTCCCCTCTGTTTAATCTGCCATCGTGCAGGCCCTTTTATACCCGAACCCAGGTGGCAGGTCAGTCAGCAGTGACGTCATGTGATGTCATAACTGATACATCTTCCCTCTTGAGACGGAGTTCACGAGTTCTTGATGGAAGTTTTCGTCGTAACTCAGTCTTGTCGGGGGTGACGCCGTCTAGCTGACCTGCGGAATTGTTGTCCATGGACTTGTCCATGGTGTGGGTTGGGATAGCTCGAGGCAGTTGTTTGGCTGGTTGGGGGTGGCAGTGGCGGTGATGTAAGTGTTGTTGGCTCGGGTGCCTGGTACAAAGGGTGTCCGTCATCTTCGTCGTCGTCACTGTCACCGTGTAGGCAGAAGGATTCTTGGGTTTGTTTCAGATGCTGCCTGTTTCTACGAAATACGCGGTTGTCTTCTGAGATAACGTCATAGGACCTCGGCGCAACTTGACGGAGTACTTTCGCTTTAACGATCCAGCCAGTCGGAGATGCCACTCTGACAATATCACCTGGCCGGAGAGCATGCAGACAATGCCCACCATCATTTTGTCTGTGTTTCCTCACTTGCGCTCCTGGCGTCGGCGAGAAGTCTGGCACGCGGGATCGCAGCCTCCGACCCATGAGGAGCTCACCCGGAGTCCGGCCGTCTTCTAGCGGAGTTGTCCGATAATTAAGGACACCCAGCCAGAAGTCTTCTTCCCCTTCGGTGGTTTTCTTCAGAATGACCGCTTCGCTATCTGGACGCCTTTTTCGGCCAGCCCGTTTGAACGTGGGAACCCGAGGACTTGATGTTGTATGTTGAAATCATAGAGAGAAGAAAACATCTTAAAATTCTTTGACGAGAATTGTGGACCGTTATCTGAGCACACTTCGATGGGTAGACCGTGCCTCGCAAGTGTGGCACTTAATTTCTGAACTACAGTTCGCGCTGTAGTGTCATCAAGTGGCTCAACTTCGAGGAAGTTTGAGTGTGCGTCATACGTAACCAGATATGGCTTGCCTGCATATACAAATAGGTCTACGCCGACCCGCGTCCAGGGATTAGAAGGAGTCTCACGCATTAGTAGTGGCTCACTAGGTTGAGAATAAGCATGTCGCTGACAGATGCTACATCTACCGACCATAGACTCTATGTCCGCATTTAGGCCGGGCCAAAAAACAAGGCGACGAGCTTTGGCTTTGCATTTAGAAATTCCTTGGTGACCATCATGAATGCGCTTTAACATTTCAGATTGCATCGACCGAGGGACGACGACTACTTGTTCTCCTTTAAACACAATGCACTTTAACCCTTTATTGGTCACAGATGTTTCCATGATGAGAAAAAATTTATTAGACAACGTTTTGTGGTTAAAATGGCGCAATCATGCAGATGAAAAATAATGTCTAGCAAGAGTCACAACATTTGTCCAGTTCCAGATCTGTATCCCAGTGGATACATTGCCTCTTAAGGTAACCCTTACAGCCCACGAGTGTGGAAGCTCCAGAAACAGTTCCTTCGTTCCGTGAAGCACAGGAGCATGTCACATTTCGTGCACTTTACACGTGTTTGCCCGGTGGAACAATACCGGCACCTGCCTTTTGTGCCGAAAGAAGGCCAGTGTCCAATAGTGTCATATCTCACGTCGTCAGCTGGCCTTGAAGCCTTTGCCTTGCGGATCTTTTTTTGTGGAACCTCATCAAAAGATGGTCTACCTCTTTTCTCTTTCCTGCTTTTAGAAGGGATTCACCGACAGCCACTCGAAAGTCCTTCAGTGCAAGTGCCGGTTGATTCAGAAGAATGCGACAGTCACGGCGATAGAGCAACCAGGCATTGTTGATAGATATATCAAGCAACTGTGCAAACAACTTCAAATAGTATCTTTTTGATTTCAAAGGTGTTCTGTAAAGCTCAATTAGCATATCAGCGAGGTCTACGCCTCCCATGTGGTTGTTGTACTCCAGTACAATTCGAGGGCATGGTACTGCAACTTTCTTTGATTCCTCCTTCGAGAAGCGCTTGACAGTACCTTCTGGCTGAACGCCAACAAAGTTGCTCGCAAGGTTCACAACTTTATTGTCAACCCATTTGATGATGGTGACACCTGAGGTCTTCTCTGTCTTTTGATCATAATGTCCACGGCCTTTCTTCAAAGGGCCTTGTCCTCTAGAAGGGGACATCCACGCATTCTTGGAGATCGTATAGTGCCCAGTGACACCGTTCCAAATGTCTCTTTCAGATATTTTATGAGCTCAATACTGCAGAAAAAGTTATCAAAGAACACAGCGCTTTCTTCTGGGTTCTGGAGAGTTCTGCAGAGGTATACAACAACCTTTCCTCCAAGACCGAGGGCCTCCTCCTCCGCACTGAATGTCACATGAGAAAATGTGTCAGCTCCAGCATATGGCAGGATGTCGTAAACCATGCCCGATACGCCTGCACGCACAAATAGCTTGTAGCCCCATTTATGTGGTTTATTCTTCATATACTGCCGCAGCTTCCCAGCTCGTTTGCCTTTGTAAGGCACCATCATCTCGTCGATGGATTGTTGTTTTTCCTCTTCAACCTTCCTGAAGTTCCCACGAAGTAGTTCAAAGGCAGGCCGTATTTTTGTAAACTTGTCCGTTGCGTCTTCTGTCGAAGTGAAGTGTACTAGTCTTCGGAGCTTCTTGAAGCGTTTTACAGGCATTACGTCCGCCATGAGAGGGTATCGGAGGCGGTCCGACCAGTAGTCGGAAAGCGCAGGCATCTTCACAACGCCCATTAGCACTAAAATGCCCAAGAATTGTTCAATCTCAGCAGCAGATGTGTTGACTGAGGCTCCTTCAGTTCGTACCGAATATAGATTCGTCTCATTTGCGATGAGCTCGATGAATGCACTGTCAAAAAATAGCTTGAAGTAGCTAACCGGAGCTTTGACTTCTCCCTGACCATATTGCTCACTTAAAAATGCCGGGAATAGTCCACATCTCTTGACTCCCATACAAGTGCCAGGGGCCTCTTCTGCTTTTTGGAACGTGCGAAAGAACGAGGAGCTTTAGTGTTACAAAGGTCAGCTACGTCAGCCGAAGTGCTAGGTGTAGCAGCATGGGATGTTGATGGCTGTTCTGACGGCAGATCAGTGTCGCTGTCTACTGGTGATGGGCTCTCTGCACGCAGGTGCTCTTTCCGCCAACTCTTGCAGGGCACATAGTCCTCGTCACTATCCCCACTGTGGATTGGGTCATCATCATCAGATGAGGCGATGTCAGAAATCATGCCATTTTCGGGTATAAGGGCCCGCACGCTGCGGTCTCGTTGTCTTGCACAGTAGAATGTGCTTGGGCGCAGCTCCATCTGACAATTAAACAAAGAAAAGAAAGCTTACGCTTCCAACAAAAGGCATCTTCTGAATGGGCAATGTATCCCCACAGATACATTGATGTTTGGCATGCAATTTTTGTAAATCTATTCAAGAAAATGTAAATTAAGTCACTCACCTTTTTGTTTGTCGTCGCCCAGCTGTGCTTTCA
This sequence comes from Ixodes ricinus, assembly GCA_037355805.1. Taxonomy (NCBI): domain Eukaryota; kingdom Metazoa; phylum Arthropoda; class Arachnida; order Ixodida; family Ixodidae; genus Ixodes; species Ixodes ricinus. The sequence goes on from JAZHYW010054631.1 coordinate 19,500, forward strand.
CACAGTGATCTCCCAACAACGTGATGAACAGGCAATACAAAACATTGTAAGGTGAGTCTGGTGGAAGTTAACCATGTTTGTTTAACCCGAGACTCGGTATCTTGGAAAAGGGACGAGAAGAAAAGAGGCCACAACTCACAAGGAGTGCGACGTCTCAAAGCACAGCTAAGGGTTTTATTCCATCGTATGCATTTTTATACACACCACGTCCACACATCCACGTCCCACCTGCCAAACAAGTCGACCAATGACAACATAACACCCGGAATACTCTGAGCCAAACATAGGCCCAAAGCATTACAAAAGAACAACTCAGCCAGACAAAAGGACAAGATAAGCCTCCGAATTCACAAAGTCGACAATAAAACCGTTAAAATGTTTTTTCTTTCTTTTTTCCCCTTTTTTTCTTTTTTTTTCTCTATCCCTTTTTTTTTCTCCTCTTCTTTTTTTTCCCCCTTTTTTTTTCTTTTTAACAAAAACTAAAGGCAATACAAGGAACGCAAATTTGCCGCGTGGCTGCCGGACTAAAAGCACACCAGTGTTCATGGCCCCATACAACAGTCGGGAGCTTTTAGGCCCCCCGGGTGTCACTATAACGAACTTCACAAACGCGAAAATGGATGAAACCGAAACCAAAACTGAAGATTTGAAGGAATGGGCAAAACGCTCTTGTGGTGAGTTTTAGTACAAGAAAAAGTAGTTAGAACAGACAACTCTGGTGTCATATGTCGAAAAACGCCATCGAGCGTTTTGTTGTTAGTGATTGCTGTAACCACCTTCTGCAGTACAGGATCTTGTGCAGTCGCTTCCTGCAGCCTCTTGACGGTCGTTAGCGACACTCTGTCGAAGAGTATATTGGTGGCATGGATCTCCACATCGTCCGAAACATCCTCGTTGGTTGTTGCCTTTGGGGCTCTGGACAGCGTATCGGCCAATATCAGCTCCTTTCCTGGAACAAACTGGAGATTGAAGTCGTATTTTAGCAGGCGAAGAAAGAAACGTTGAAGTCTGGGTGGCATATCCCCCAACGCCTTGCTGGCGATTTGAATGAGCGGCTTATGATCAGTTTCGGCTGTAAACTTTATGCCATAAACAAAGGGGTGAAATTTCTCGCAGCCAAAGGTTAGCGCAAGGGTCTCTTTTTCAATCTGTGAATATCGGGACTCGGCATCTGTCAGAACTCGGGAAGCGTAGGCAATTGGTCGCCACTCTTTACCATGACACTGAAGCAGCACCGAGCCTATTCCAAATCTGGATGCATCCGAAGACACCTTGGTGGGCTGTATTGGGTCAAAAATTGCCAATTGGGGATGTTGTGATAGGGATTCTTTTAGTTCTTCAAATTGTTTTTGGTGACTTGGAAGCCATTCAAATATAACGTCCTGTCTTGTCAGCTCTCTGAGTACTTTTGTATTTTCTGCTAAGTGTGGTAAGTATTTGCTGAAGTAATTAATCATGCCTAAGAGACGCTGGACCGCTTTCTTGTCTTCAGGCGCCGGCATGTCCAGCAAACTGCTGATTAACGCAGGGCTGGGCTTGATGCCCTCGGAGCTGATCACGTCGCCCAGATAAGTGACTTCTGTTTGGGAAATTTTGCATTTTTCTGCGTTGAACGTTAGCCCGGCAAGCTGGGCTACTTTCAATGTCGTCCTTAATCGAATGTCGTGCTCCTCTTGGGTGCGGCCCCAAATCAAAAGATCATCAATATACACATGCACTCCTTGGAGTCCCTCGAAAATTTCGCTTAGTGTTTTTTTAAATACTTCGGGTGCCGATGAGATACCAAAAGGAAGGCGCAAGTAGCGGTATCTGCCAAATGGTGTAGCGAACGTGCAAATTTTTGATGTTTCTTCGTCCAGGGGGATCTGATGAAAACCTGCTTTGGCATCTAATGTTGTAAAGAACTTCGCTCCTGCTAGTTCTGCCTCTATGTCTTCTCTGCGAGGCAGCTGATAGTGCTCGCGTTTAATGCTTTCATTTATCCTTCTGGGGTCCATGCATACACGTAGACTTCCATCTTTTTTCTTAACAATCACGAGAGGACTCACCCAGTCAGTTGGTTCGTCGACTCGTTGGATGATTCCTGCTTTTTCCATCCGTCGGAGTTCAGTGCGGAGAGGCTCCCGTAGCGCCAGGGGTACTCGTCGAGCAGGCTGCACGGATGGCTGGGCATCTTCCCGAAGAACCATATGGTAATGGCGCTTCACACATCCGGTTCCCACAAAAGCTCTGGAAAACTCGTCTGCAATAGAAGGTCTTGCGTGGACGGTGCATACGCGCGACACTAGTCCGAACACCTCACTTGCCTCTAGTCCTAGAAGTGGCTGGCGACCATTCTTCACAACGAAGAAATCGACGTACGCTTCTTTTCCGTTGATCTTGAGCCGAAGTCTCGTCACGCCGAAGTGTTTTATCAGTCCGCCATCGTAACTACGAAGTGCAGCTCGATTGGGCTTTAACTCTGGTGCTTTGTGCTGCTTAGCGTACAGTGAATAAGGCAGCAAGTTTGCCTGAGACCCCGTATCCACTTTGAGCATGATTTGCCCTCCTCCCGCGATTGAAGCGCGTACGATCCAGTCCGCCTGACTTTGTGAACTCTTGACGCCAACATTCAGAATATCAAAGTCATCATTCTCAGGAAGCTGTCTGCTGTATCCACCGTTGCTGTTCTTGCTTATACAGCAGTTCTGCGTCTCTGCAACTTTCCGACCCGCCAGACAGCACGCAGCAAAATGATTGTTTTTTCCGCAGTTGTGGCAGGTTTTCCCCGAGGCGGGACACCGTTGAAAGTCGTGAACGAAATTGCAACGACCACAGCGGTTCCTCGACTTGTTACGCATCTGTCCCGCATTTGTTCTTCTGACTGCATCGGCCTGCTTCTCGTCTGTTTCCCATGCTTGATTCTGTTTTTCTGAAACTTCTGCAGCTTGGCATATTCGTATCGCTTTATCAAGCGTGAGGTCAGCTTCCCGTAGGAGCTTTGTTCGCAACTTTTTTCAGAAATTCCAAACACGATTTGGTCCCGCAGCATCGAATCTGTAATGCTTCCGAAATTGCACGACTGGACCTTGGTTCTTAAGCCTCGAAGGAACTGTTCAAAAGGCTCACCTTCTTGTTGCTGCGTGACTCTGAAGACATACCGCTCGTAGGTCTCATTCTTCCGTGGAATGCAGTAGGCTTCAAACTTTTGCACCAGGGTCGTGTACGATTCTTTGTCCTCTCCGTCGAGAAATACGAAGTTGTTGTAGACCTCGATCGCTTCTTCTCCGGCGACATGGAGTAGCAAGGCCGCCTTTTCGTCTTCCTTCTTCTTCGCGAAACCCGTGGCCTTCAGGTACCAGTCCAACCTTTGCTTGAACTTGATCCAGTTCTGCTCGAGGTTGCCAGAGAGTCGCAGTGTCTCGGGAGGTTTCAGCGTATCCATTTCGGTCGCCGGACGCTCTAAGCCTACTTGTTCCAAGATCCTGTCGGCTGCGCCATGTCTCGAGCGCAAGCAGTGATCACATCAGTCACGAGATACATTCTGTTTAATCTGCCATCGTGCAGGCCCTTTTATACCCGAACCCAGGTGGCAGGTCAGTCAGCAGTGACGTCATGGGATGTTATACCTTATATACAGTCAAACCATTGCGACAAAAGCAGTGAAACGCTATGATCAGTTCGATATAGCAAGTAATTGATATATACAAAACTATTAATAACGAACCGGATGCGTTCGTTGTAAGTCAAGAGCTTATTTTTTCTTTCTCATCTTGTCGCTTCCGCCTTATGACAACGCGAAATAAGTTTTTTTTTTTTTGCATGCGTGAGGTTTCGGCATGAATCGCCTTTCATGCGCAATGATAGTGTTATTATTTTTTCTGTGTGCATGGCGCTATGTATTTTTTATTGTCCCCTTCGACCGCCTCTCTCGCTCACCCCGTTTGGTAACTTGAGCTTAAAATTTTCTTTCTTTCTATTTTTTTTTTTTTTGTGGGGGAAAAGGGACACAGAGACGAATGATTTGCGTTTTGGTTTCGTAGGGGGAAAAGTTTGATAGCAAATATGTTGTTCGTTATACAAAGTACTTTTTACATGCATTTTAATTTAGATTTTTCGGCACCGTTATTGACAATAATTCGCTGCGTGTTTTGTCTGTCTTCAAACGGGTTTTTTGTATATGCCTTACCCGAAAAGGGCTATGTAATGAATTCAATCAATATTTATTGACGTCATTAAAGAACCTATAGTCCATCTGACACGCCTGGTGACTCGCTATTAGTACCCAGGTGTCCAGAGTCCTTATGTCTATTCCCAACGTCAGAAAACGAAGTACGCTTATCGATGTTCTATGTTAATGGTGCCAAAGATAAAGATGGGTTTCAAATCAATCTATTCATATACGTCATCGACTCCGCTGGCCCCAGTGTTAACTAATATATACAACCTTTCATTTTACACTGGCGTATTGCCAAAACAATGCAAATGCAAAAAAGTCGCCGTCATACATAAAGGCGGTCCTACTTGATTTATAATAAATTATAGGCCAATTCCATTCTTCCAGTGTTAATAAAAGGATTAGAAAAACCATATATCATAGAATAATTCTTTTAATCATAAACATGTGTACTTGTCAGACAACCATTTCATTGAAAACTGATCCATGAAATGGCACTCGGTCAGCAGAAAGAATAATCAACGCATTTGAAGAAAAACATTTAGTGCGGGAATATGTAGACTTCAAAGCATTTGACTTACTCAACCATAACGTGCTATATCAGCTATCCACAGGATCAGTGAAGCAGTCATGAATACTCTTCACTCCTACCTAATGCACCGTAAATCAGTTGGTATCACATAATTACTCCTCATCAGAGCTAAAGAAACTGTCATCTGGTGTACTCCAAGGTAGTAGTTTAGCCCTGTTATTTTTTATATGTTAATGATATTTATGTCTTCTTCTTTTCAGTAAAAAATATTGTCGCAGCGATGATTCACAATGCTTAGCAATACGTAACTGAACTGAAGTA
>JAZHYW010054633.1:0-103893 GCA_037355805.1 Ixodes ricinus
GGCTTTAGGAGAGGCTTAGGAGAGAGAGAGGCATATAACTGGCGCCCGGCTGCGGCGAGAAGCCGAAAAACACTTTTTCCGAGCGATGGAATGTCCGCTGGTGCTCCTTGCGTTCCTCGCGCTACCCCTTTTTTCTCGTCGGATTTTAAAACCCTGCTTCGGGCCCTCGTCGCTGCAAAAGCTGTCACTGAATACCAGGTTCCCCTTAGGTTCTCCTACAAATGCCCTCGGCTACCAGATCCTCGCGCTCCAAATCTGCGACCAGGCACTCTATGGCTCCGTCGTCGAACTGCCAGGCTTTGTGAGTATAGAGGAGGCTATAATTGAGTGTATAAGTAACTTGGAAAACAGTGGTTGAAAACGTCGAAGCCGGCGAACTAAATGCGTTTTTTCAACGGGCGGCGCAGGAACTGATTTGATTCGCTTGAGTGGCGTGATGTTGGGGCTGTCGCCCTCTGCCCTCCGCGAACTGCGTGCTGCGGTTCGCGTAGTGGTGTGCAATCGCGGAGTAATAAAGTTCAATATAAATTAATTTTTTTGGTCGTTTCTATACTCCGTTTTATCTTAAGTTTAAGCGCGGCGGATGTAACGAGCCATCAGAGCCAATCGAAGGCCGTGTGAGTGTCACGTGACCTTAGAGAGGGGGCACAGCGACGCGCGGAAAGCGTATCACGGGCCACGTCCACAGAACAGGATTGGCTAAGACAGCTCGTAGCATCCGCTGCGTCCAGACGTAAGGTGAAACGGGGTATAGGCACGCTCAATTTGCGGGAAAGTTGTAACAAGCACACAGAGATTTTTCAAATCAGGGAGGGAAATTGGCGCTCATTGTTCAAATAGGTACCTTTGCGTTTCTGACGGTACAGTTCCTGTTTGTGAACGAAAACAGGATATTGAATGAAATGCCGAAAGGCGGGACATGTCATATTCGGCTTTTCTCGGTAGATTGATGGTACAGTTCCTGTTTGTCAACGAAAACAAACATTCGATGCAACGCCGAAAGACGGAAAATGTTCTACTCGACTTTCCTTTGTAGATTATTATTTTTTTAACAACATATGCGCAAAAGTTAACTGTCCTCTTCTCTAGCCAAACTCACTCTCGCTATCGCTTTCTGTCTAATCAGAGAAAACAAGATCCCTGTCTGTTTCTGGCGTTCGGCGTTCAAACGCGTTCCATTCGAACAGTGGGTAGAGAAAGGGTCAGCTAGCCTCTGCGTCCGCCCACCATCCTTCCAATCACAGCAAGGCGCTTTCATGATCTAGTGTGCTCTCAACTCCTCCTCCTCCTCAGTTCATCTCCGTATAGATAATTCCAGTAATCGTCATCTACGCACCCCTCATGTTGTCTACTGGGCAGTGGAACGTGTTCAGAACATGTGGAGTAGCTCTCTCCAGCGGAACATCACACCGTGCAGATGCGTCTACAGCCAATTGACTCGGCACTTCTTTGTTGTTGTTTCTTGGCCTGGGAAGTAAGCACTGAAAAGATGTTAGCTAACAAGCAACGCTGCTGAACGATAATCTTTTTTTTGTCATTTCGAAATATCAGAAACAGATGCCACATATTTAATTTTGTTTCTTCATCGCAAAGCCTTCTCTTATATTCACTGGAACAGAGGTGGTGACGTGGTCGTGATGCCGCAAAATGCAACTTGTCTATTGAACACAAGCACTGCGTCAGCATTCCGCTTGGCCTCGGGCTATGGCTCGGGTATGACCGTTGCCTTGGTGGGCATTTTCCTTCGGAAGACATACGACGAAATCTTCGTGTGCATGCCATTCGTCACGCCGATGCTTCGACGATACCATTCCCCGCAAATAACTATATATATTAAGATATTCAAGACTAATAGAGTTGGTATGCGGGCACCCTTAACCGCAGTTAAATTAACTGCTGTTACGATTAATCGCAGTTACCACGCTATATTCTCTCGAACAGCTATTTCAGAAGCACGAAAAGTGCGCGTTCACAGATTTCATGGGCGCTCAAGATGCGCAAGTGCACGAGCGCCCATAGCTTTGACTGCATAGCCACAGGGCGTTGTACAAGAGTGTATATAGTGTGCAGAAGTATGGCTTAGCGGAACTGCATTTAAGTATGCCAGTGAAACAAGGTTATATAAGCTTCCCAATATTGGACGCTATATTTTTTTTTAAATCTGTATTTAATCTGTATTTAGCTAAAGGTATTGATTTGGATAAGTTATCGTTAAGTGAAGTGAGGTCACCCTTTTTTACTGATGATTAGTATAGTTACTCTGTTTATTTCGTGCTTAGTTCTTATTACTACGAGTTTATTTTTTTCCCCGTCGTGCCCAATATGCCCACTTTATAATAATCTAAAGTCTTGTGCTTATAACGTGGTGATAGCGATAATTTTCTGTACATTTGTGTTTCTCTTTTGATTGCTGTATATTTTCGTCACTCTGTTGCTGCAGCTGTAGACGGTCAGGAGTCCGTCAAGCTGTACCTCACAGCTTTTTTTCCTGGTCGCCACCATCATCTTATGGTAGAAATAAAAACTATGATTATTATTATCATTAGGTATTGAACTTAAAAACGTTGTAGCGAACTCCGAGTTCGGTTGATTTTAATGACTTCCTATGCATTAAATATTCTGTTGTTATCGTCTTTTTTTTTTACCTTTCGCTTTTTTTATTTAATGAGCATTCGCTGAAGCAGGAGGTAACTTTGTCAAGCAGTTTTGTGCCCATTTGTTTCTCCCTCCTTGTTAAAAAAAGACAAAAAGAAAACAAGCTAAACTTGAAGCTTGAATTGGGTAGAGCTAGGCTGTCATGGTCGTGCTTTTCCTGGCAACTCATGTAGCTTGTTGGATGGAGTATAGCGCGAGAAGGAAAAAAAGTGTTACTCATACATATAAACGTTCAAAATACACCATTTGAGAAAGTAAAAAGAAACTGTCTTGAACACTTTAAGGCATTTTAATGATCGGCACGGCGAGAAACTGATATGCCAATGCCAATTGTTGTAAACAAAACAGCTGTTCTTTGTCACATAGCGGGTGAGAAGCCCGGCCAACTAGCCGAGGTGTTTTTACTTAGGTTTCCATTACTTATGGCATCATGCATGGACGCGGGCGTATTCGGTTGCCCTAGCTCTCAAGCTCATAACCTTTTGCACTGAGACCTCATAGCTGCAGGCTCAATGCGCATCGGACCGCGCCTTCAATAACGTACTTTTAATGTAACTGACATCGCCCGGTGTCAAGGACAGCTGCCCGTCTGTCCGTTGGTTGCGTCGACGGACGAAGAGCCATTAGAAGGAGCGGGGGAAGAGCAAGAGTTTGATTACGTCAAAAGATAAATTACGTCGGGGCTTACTCGTGCCATCCGTACGCTTCACGAGCGGCCTAGGTCACAACATGCGTTCTTCCTGCTAGACGTCGTGCCATAAGCTCGCTTCGCTTTCTTGATGTGGAAACCGAAGGGATAAAGCGCTTCACAGGTACCATACCTAAAGGAGTTGTAGCAACATGATTTTCAAGAGAATTTTTTTTGTGAAACCCTGCTCGGTGATTTTTATCGAACACATTAACATTGTGCGTTCAAAGGTTCAAGGTTAGTGTGTGAACACCCTAATTTTGAATTTCATGCCCACACTGACGCAGCATCTCTTGATTTTTCTAGAGCTTTCGACCGCCTCCTTCATCAACACCTGCTTTCTAAGTTATCATACTCTTCGCCTTGACCAATTAATTTTTGCTTAGATTCGAGACTTTTTATTCCCCCCGGACAGCTAACGTCCATTAATAGTCATGCATCTCCCATAACAAATGTATATTTTACCGTTTTCCAGGGGTCTGTGCTTTGACCTCTGCTCTTTTAATCTTTATAAATGACCTTCCTAGTGCCATTTTCTGAAACATACTTCTGTTCGCTGACGACAGTGTCATCTATGACAATATAATCTTTGTGCATGATAATAACCAGCTTCAGGGAGATTGATGGTAATAATCCCTGGAGAAGGGGAAAAAGGGAGCAAACACAAATCTCCAAACACAGCAAAATGACTGGGGCGCGACCGAAAAAATCCGCCTGGTCCTGGTATCGAACCAGGGACTTCTCCATTTCTAGTAGAGCGCTTTACCAACTGAGCTAAGCAGGAGTTAAGCGTCAATAGAGCAATCGGGTTTTTTCAGCTGCCACCAGTCGAACGCCAAAAAGGGTAAACGGCCTGCATATTAAGGTCAAACCTTAATATGCAGGCCGTTTACCATTGTTGGCGTTCCACTTGTGGCAGCTGATAAAACCCGTTTGCTCTACTGACGCCTAACTCATGGTTAGCTCAGGTGGTAGAGCGCTCCGCTGGAAATGGAGAGGTCCCTGGTTCGATACCAGGACCAGGCGGATTGACATGTACGTTAGAGCAAAATTAGAACGTGCTGCAGGCATCTGGACCTCCCATCAACTGTACCTCATCAATAACCTGGAAGAATTGAAAAACGAGCTGCTCGTTTCGCCTTATCCTCTTATGATCCTTCTTCAGTGTCTCAGCGATATAAAGTCAACTAACCATGTCTTTTCTGCAGTCTGGCAGGACGGGCTCTTAGCTCTGCCTTTTTCATAAGATCTACTACAACAATCCCAACCTCAAAAACACATCGTTATAACCACCGACCGAACAACTTCTCGCCTTAACAACGCCTTAACTATAAAGCGCATTTCTGGTTTTACTAATTCTTTTTGATTTTCATCGACAAATTCTTCCTGAAGCCATCAGCGACTAGAACAAAAGCATATCCCCTATTGTCGCCATCGTACACCCGGATGACTTTTTGTTTCTTCAGTAAAACTACACATTTCTTGTTATTATTTTTGTTTTTCAGCATTTCAATATTGTATAAATTCCGTGAGTTTGTCCTAAATGTATCATGTTTGTACTTGGCATTTGTATAGCCTTGATTCCCCCCCCTTTATGTAGTGCCTTTAACGGGCTCTTAAGGTGAATTAAATGAATGAATTAATCAATGAATAGCTGAGCTTCTAAGTATTCACTCATAGAATGCCTTTACTGGTGTTCATAAGAACATCACAACTTGTGATAGGTGATAATATATAAGATAAGGCAGGTAAAACTCACAAATCCAAAACATGCAATATGGTTACAAGAAGCCAGCCAGCAAGGTAGAAGTAAAAGAGTGGGTTGCCGTACAAGGAAATACTTCAGGTTATGGCGGTGGAAGGTAAGAGCAGGTGATATTCCCAGAAAAACCCAGGAGGGGAAAAATAGGTTGCGGTTTCTGTTTTGTAGGATTTTGATGTATATGGCGTGTAAGTTTTTCTGCAATTCACACACCTCGTGCCTTTGTTTGCCTGTCAAATGCACTCAAATGACTTCGTTTCTATTCCGTCTTAACCAATGACACAAGGTACACTGCGCGGCACTGTTAGCTGTCAGCGGCTATAACAAACGATACCGTCACGTGTCGTGTTAGGAAAAAAGTTTGACTTAATAAGTCAACAAACAAAGACACTTAAGACTGCTAACGTGTCGGAATGCGAAAGCATTCGTATACGTAGCGCATTCCTACAAGCTACGCGCCAGCTGAGCTCGGCCGTGCAGCCTCTCCGGAGTCTGCCCGGGCGGGCTCTGCTGGCTCTGCGGCCGGCCGCTCCCTCTTACCGGCGGACCGGGTCGCTTCTTTGTGGGGTGGCGTTCCTTGGAACTACGGCGCGCGCCAGCCAATGGGTTGGCCGCCTACAGACTTCAGGCTTCGCTCCATGGGACAGGAGAATTTAGGTGCCGTTTGGCGCGGCTTCAAGAGCTGATAACGCCGCTTCGCTCCATGGGACACTTGATGCTTTCGCATTAAAAGTCGAGCTTCTACTGAAACCACGAGAAGCGCTCGAGTTGCAAAAAAGGTCAACGATATTCTGGGCGAAGCCTCGTCTATCTGTATACTCTCGTCCCGGCGCCCTGTGGTAACGAAAAAAGCCAGCCTTCCTCCTTTCCACTATCACTATCAATTAATTATTTTTATTAATTATTTATATTGTACTGCTCTAACACTCGCCACCGTGCTACCAGCAAGATTTATTCCCGTTACTTAAAATATGTAAGAAATTACATTATACGTTACTTAGCCTTATATATAACGGATCACATTTACTAATTACCATCGTAAAAATAAGTGATTACTTTACTCGTAACGTAACAAACTGCTTTGACCTTACTTGGCTCGGTCATTGCCAATGTTTGGTCACAGGTTTGGTTAAGATTAATTAATGAACTTTTGAAATATTCAATTTAGAGCAAAAGCTCCAATGACAAAGTTGTAGAGTGTCCTCAGAAACATCAATTTCAGTGGTCTTTATTAAAAAACCTTTAACACTGTTCGTTCTTCAGACCTTCGAAAAAAGCGCTCGAATCCTGTACAAAAACACGAAAAAACGCGAATATGTCAACAGCGCCTTCTCGACAGTGCTCTATTCAGTATGCGGGCCTAGTTTATTCAAGCAACGGCTGACAGCGCTGCAATAGAAATCGCGCAAGGGCCAAGTCACGTGCTTTTTTCGTAATTCGCGGGATTTTCTCGAAGCACAGAAAAAAGAACTGAGTTAACGTTTCTTCATAAGAACTATTGCATTGGGTGTTTCTGGGGACGCTCTACAACTTTGTCATTGGAACTTTTGTTCTAAATTGAATATTTCCAAAGTTCATTCATTAATCTTATATAATTATTTAAATGGGCAAAATACGACAAATAATATCACTTGCTCCAAAAAACGAACAAACTTATCACTTTGGTTTCGCCTTTCTAAAATCAACGTCTTTCTGAACAGGGTACATGTTCACCTAGGAGCGACGCAAATTCCTACAATTAGTGTATTCCAGATAAAATATAACTTTTTAAGGACCGCATTACTCGTGGTCGCGAACGTCAGAAAATGCGCCATACTTACTAATTAATTCGCTAATTAAATGAAAATAACTAATTAACTTTTTGATTAGTGAAAATAGGCATATGTTTCCAATTTGGAACTTGCTGAGCGTCATCGAAAACCACTATATCAATCATTTTTAGAAAGACTGAGCGCGTAAGAATTGTATTAGTGCACTCAAGTTACCACTCGGGGAGCACGTACAAGGCTAGCGGTTGCGCTAAGGCGCCCGCTCGATTTTTCCGTCTCTTATGAGAGCTCCATCCTCCTTACCAGCTGACGTCGCCAAGGAAGCTAGCCGACATTATCGCCACTCCGGATTCGGTCAACCCCTTCGATCAACTGAAGGCCACCAACCATCCATGGTTTTTGAGCGACTATGTCGCCTCTAAAACTAATCGACAGACCAGAAAGAAGAAAAGAAAGAAAGAAAACATTGTGCGTTGTTTTACGCCAAAAAAATATTTTTTAAAGAATACCTAGCTTTCACACATCTCTCAGATTGGAACACACTTCCTAAGGGCTTGAAAACACGGACTCAATCGAAGCATTATCGTTATGCATACAATCACTCTTCACCGAAGACATGCCTTAGAAGAAATGATATCTGTATCCTTCACATTCTACAATCTCTCACAATTAATTCCTAAATTGAAATCTTGTTGTACAAAAAAACAAAAAACATTCAAGAGCCATATTTTTATTTATCCACTCTAAACACTAGTACGGCGCGAGTTTAATTTACCTTTAGTTTTGTATGGTATTATGCAGTCCGTTCTTGCCCTATTCGTTATATTTCATTTGTACAATGCCCAATGTACCGCAAGAACTGCTGCTATCCTACAATGTGTTGTTTGCAGCTGTCTTGACCTCTGTGTAAGCGGAGGGCAAGTCAAGTAAGAAATAAATAATAGATACATTTTCATGAAAGTAACAATTACTTAAAAATAAATTCGTTAATAACCTTTTGGTAATTCAACTATGTTATAAATTACTGTCCACAAAACCCAACGTAGCACTTTTAGACTTACTGGAAAAGTAATTAATTACAGGTAATCCGTTACTTGTAACATATTACTTCACAAATTTGGTTGCCATCGAAGATAGAAAAAAAAGCAGATTGATTGAAAGACGAAGAAATGAACATGTTAAGGCGGTGTGTGTGCTACTTTGAACATGGGAGAGGGGAGGCAAATGAGTGACAAAAGGGTAAGAAAAACAGACACAAGTAGGTTATATAAAACTTTCAATAGAATATATGTTCACACATGCATGCATGCCTCTAGAAATATAGATACACGCGTGTTAAAAATACAGACACATAAACGGGAAGAGAGAGATAATACATGTATTTTGGAGAGATTGGCTGCTGTAGAAAGGACATCGAATATTGGCGAAACGTGTTGTGTAAAACAACACACCTCACATAAATAAGACCATATTAGTCATAGGCGTAGACTACGGGGGCATCGGGGCTCGTGCCCCCCCCTCCCTGGTAAGATCGGGGAGGGGGGAGACCACCCCCCCCCCGGGCCATGATCCTTACAAAGAATTTTTCAGATTTGTGCTCGCCGGCGCATGCGCCGTGGTACAGGCGGTGAACACACGGCTACGCTTGCACGGTGATTGACATTGACACACAGCGACGGACACATGGCGATATACATACGCTGTAAAATGTACCACCTAAAATAAGCTACTGATAATTGACGGTGTAAAAAAAAATTGCGCGGAAAAGCACCCCCCCCCCCGCCCCCTCGGTGAAAAATGGAAAGTCTACGCCGCTGTATTAGTCATTGTCAAACAGTGTCAAACAGATTCTAGGGTAATTATGTTTTAGTGAGTTTTAAGTATTTAACATTTTAGTTAGTAAAAATAAACACAAGGTTCCAATGAAAAATTTGCTAGGCATAATCAAGAGTCACCAAATCAGTCAATTCCAGCCAGATTGCAAAAGCGCGCTCCGTTATATGGGATCCCAAAAATCCACCCGATTTCGAAGAGCCCGCGCGAATTTTCCGTCTCTTATTAAAAAAATTTGAAAGCCCCCTCCCCCCCCTTCCTTTTTCTCTGTTACCCTCTCTGCCACATATTCTACAGTGGTGCACACTGCAGAATAATAGAATGACCACTTAAAATTGCATAGTGGTCCAGTTGACTTATTCAACGGAGGATTTGCATATTTACAGCTTTTTACCTTAAGACATGACACGCTTGGCAAGTCTAGCATGAGACCGTGAAAATGGATTAGTGTGCCAAAGCTCCCTTAAGAATGAAGTAAGGTACATCGATTCCTAATAAGTATTTTTCGGATTAAGATGCCTTGCGGCTCAATTTTTTTTCAGCGGTGTATTCAATGGCTGACCCAGGAAGTATTCCGATTCCAGTACCTCCTTCTGGCATCATTGACCCATCAGTAAAAAAAAAAATGGGCGCTGGTAAAGAGTGCTACCCGTGGATAACGTGCAAGGTTTTCTTCTTGGGAAGCGAGGACGTGCCTGTTTACCTGTTGCTGATTCCAGGAACCTCGTCACGAATGTGGAGAGGAGAGTCAAGCCAAGGAGGAGATGACGGTTCTGCAGAGCTCTCAAATAACGCACGTAGCTTTTTAGACACGCACGTTAACAACCATACTAAAAAAAAGAAGGAAGCGAGTGATTTCGTTGCTACGTCAGGCCTTTGTTCATAGGTTACCTTCAAAAAGGTATCGCGAAGAACGTGCTCTTGAGATTCGTAAAGATGATGGATGATCGAGATTGCCAACTGTCGTAACACGGAAGACTCACAATAAACCTTTAAGCGGTGAAGCACTTGTTTATAGGTACTAATAGTTTCCTTTACCAAGCGCTCAATGCTTGTAAGCGTGAGCGTGTTTGCGAAAATATAACAGAGAAATGGCTAAATGGTAATCTTTTTGGCTCGCACATTTAGAAGATGAAATTAAACTAGAGGTTGGTTGTTTACACAGCGAGAGTTCGGTCTGCCTTTGGATATGGCGTGAGAAATTTAGTCCTTGCAGTACGACTGCCAATCCATGGTATCTCTAAGATACATCACTATCTGTAAACGCTTATTAAATTTAATGACGTCAAAACAACTTTGCAGCGGGTCATCATTTTCTGCAGCCAATCGTCCAATTAAGGAAGAAAATACAAAGTTATGTACTTAGGTTAAATAAAGCAAGAATGTTTATAAACTTTTATATTTTGTTTCTCTAAGTTCTCTGGCACTACTAAAAAAAAATTTGGCTTTATTATTTATGACGTTACGGTAGTTCTCTAATGGTGACTGCTGCCTGTTTTCCAATCAGAGGCGAATTCGGGTCTTCACGATCCAAACCTGCAAAGAGAATATGGCACGTCCTAGCTGAAGATTTATTTCGACCACCTAAGGAATTTTTGGCGTGCGACCGAAATGTCAGATATACGGCGACATCTCCGCAACAAGCCTCCCTCAGACTGTGGGCGCCTCGGCCGGGATTCGAACCCACTACCCGGAGATTCGTAGGACGGCATATCGTCTCAAAGCTACAAGGGCTTCTCCATCTCTTTATTAAATGCAGAGCTACCAAGGCGTCTGCGCTTTAATCTACAGGCGTGCGTTGTGAACGTATTCGCCCAATTTGCATTGTGCACACCATGTCGGTGGTTACAACGTCGGCATGTGCCATGTTTTCTCAAACACAGAAACCAGCACGCTGAATCCCGTATATGCACAAACATATAAAATAAAAAGGCCAAAACCCTACCCTGTAGCCTTGAAATGTACTACTATTGCAGTGTGTGAGCCAAGCCCTGGAGTTTGAAGGAACATACAACTTTCCTAACCCCTGGAAGTCACCACCCTGTGACCAAAGAAAACATGCAGAGAAAGGCGGAACTGCCGTAGGTCCCATAAATTGTCACTGCATAGCTGTTTTTGTTTTTATGTCGACAAGCGGTGTTTGTTATATGTTGGCGTAGTGCGCGACTACGCCTTCTATTAATCCATGCCAACATCATACACCCTGACTCGTGGTTCGCAGAAACCTCAGCAGCCAGGAGACAGGATTGCGCGATGACAACCGCACTCACGTTCGCTCGTATACCTTTTGGCGCGAGTTTAGTGCCAATCGTCAGGATTGCGACATCCGACAGCACGACGACACTCCGGTTTTTGTGACGTCATCTGCTGCCACTCCTGGACCGCTTTCGATGAATGGACGAGATGGGACGCTAAACACACCAGCCGAGTCACCGTAGCAAAGATTTGTCCTTATGAACCTGCAATTATTTGTATTTAGTTGAAAGATTATTTGAGTACACTCACAACGGGCAGTGAAATCTTTATCATATTTGGTGCCCAGCTTCCTGCTGGGCAATATTCCTTCCTACTGGCATTCTGCTTTATTTTTCATTTTCACACTATTCACGGTAAGGGGGACAAAGAATAAGTAAAACACCAGATCACTTTTCTTTTTAATCCACCGTTTAATATTTGAATAAAAAATATTAATCAGAAAACAACACGTGTCTCACACTGTTCGATCACTTAAATAGTTACTTAGTAGCTGGCAACTTGATGTTAGTAAAAAGGTGTATACAATTGTCTCTTTTCTCTGTACCACTTATGCCATCATTCCAAGGCATTTCTAGGCATGCAAAAACAAACCAAGAAATGAACAGTAATGTTCTTCCAGAAATCACATCGCTTCACGATTTTAAACGATTGTCTTCCCCAAATGCATAGTGATATATTCGTAATTTATCAATATCTCACTAGTTCCACAATCCCGCAGATCATATATATTGATCAAATAATGAAATAAAGGCAACCGAATAACCGGTGGAAAATTTGTGATTGGTGTACAGCCTAATGATTTTCTTATACAGACGGATAGAAGGTATTTATGCCCATACACTCTAGATTTTTTTGTTGTTATATACCAGGCAGCACGCCAGACAAACGCTTAACTTGGCCCAAGTTTGGCAATCCTAGGGGACTAGCGTGGGCCTAATAAGGGTTGCCTCCAGGGCGTTAGTCAGTCAGTACTTCTCCATGGCTTTTTTCTGGTTCTCCACATAATTGCCAAAGTGACAGTCCTGAGCCAAAGATGCCACTTATTAACCGAACAACCAGGCAGTGAAGCCTAACTCTGGCACTCGTGGATCGATGGATGGATGAATACTAACGGCTGTACTCTTTATAACGGGCGGTAGCTTGCACCACCTAGCCCAGAAACCAAAATAACCTTTTAGGCTCAAAGTTGTCAGGTGAAAACCGAACAACCAAAAGTGGAGCTTTATGCTGGCATTGAACCCGCAAGGGATGACGTCACAACATGGCGCTCCGCTCCAAACAAACCGTTGCCAAAGCCGTCGTCATAGACTTTTCATCTCAGTAGTTACCTGACCGGTGGACAGAGGGCGCTGACGCAGGTGCTGCCATAGAATGCAACAGAATGGAGGGAACGAGGAAGGGAGGTGGAATTGGAGCATTTATTAAGAAGAACATGAGCTTTCAAAGGATCAGAAAGGAGTGCGCCGCACATTTGTGGCTGAAAGGAAAAGTCGCTGGGGAATTAACAGTCCTTGGAGTTGTTTACTTATGGACAGGGACAGGTACTAAAGAGGAAAACAGAAAAATGATTGATTGCATATCAAGAGACATTAGTGAGCTAGGGGAAGGCTCTGAAATAATTATTATGGGAGACATGAATGCCCATATCGAGGGTCTGGATGGGTATACGGACTCAACTGGAAGCATATTACTAGAGCTGGTGGAAAAGCATGACTTAGTTTTATGTAATACCAGTTAGAAGTGTGACGGGCACATAACGTGGGAAACTGGCAATCTACATTCAACTATAGATTACGTACTCATGTCACACAAAATATATGGTAAGTTACAAGTAATGAAAATAGATGAAGAAGGTTCCAAAAGTCTTGGTAGTGATCACAAACGTATTAAGCTGAATTTTGCCAGAGAAGTAAATGCTGAAACTAGACAACATAATTCAAAGCAAACTTTCTGCAGCGACAAAGAGTTGGAAATAGTTGCTGAAAGAATAGAGGAAGCAGTTTCAGGGCAACGGTATACAGATTGGACCTATGAGAGCCTAACTAGGCTTTTTGCTCTGGAACTAGTCAAAGTTCAGAGTAAACGAAAGGGGAAGCAAGGACATAGACCAAAAAGCTGGTGGGACAAAGAAGTGAAGCAAGCGATACAAAAACGTCAGGAAGCCTCTAGAGAACACAGGCATTCCAAGCGTAGTGGGGAGTCAGAAACGGAAGTAAAAGAAAATGGGACACTTTTATAACATGTCGCCGAGAGGCATCCAGTTTGATCAATGCGAAAATTCAGAGAAAGGGTGAAGAATGGATGAGTAATGTGAGCAAGAAAGATAGAAACGCAGCCAAGAAGTTTTGGGAGCACTTGAACTCCCTCGGTGAAACGACGCAAGCTAGACAGAGGTTCATACTCTCGCATCAGGGAGATCAATTAGAGGGAGATGATGCGATACTGACATATAGGAGCAGTGATGGAGGAGAAATTTCGGGAACGGGTACATGTGGAAGATAGGAGAACCGAAAGAAGTAGCAGTCCAGCTTGTGACATCGCGGATTTTGGACAAAGAGAATGGGAAAAGGCGGAACGAAGAGTCCCTAGTGGCACGTCGACAGGCACAGATGGTATCCCAATCAAGCTGGTGAAGAATTTGGGTTCTAAATCTAAGGCAAAACTAAGGGAGGTAGTGAGCACTATGATAACAAAAGGAAATATTCCAGATGAATGGAGGCTTAGTAGGATGAGTATGATATATAAGGGAAAGGGAGATAAGTCTGATATTAGGAATTATCGTCCCATAACCATGACACCAGTTATTTACAGGTTGGTAATGCAGATTATAAAGAACAGACTGGAGGAATGGGTAGATTGCGAGGGCATAGTGGGCGAGTTACAGAACGGGTTTCGGAAACAAAGAAGGTTGGAGGACAATATATTTTCTCTAACACAGTGTATAGAAATAGCGCAAAAAGAAAACAGACAGCTCTGGCTGGCATTTCTGGATATCAAGGGTGCCTATGACAATGTGAACCAAAGGAATCTGTGGGACATAGTGGAGAGCTTAAACCTAGATGAAGGACTAACAGCAATATTAAGGAACATTTACAAAGATAATAAGGTGATTATAACATGGGAAGGAAAGGCAACGGGGAAAATAGAGATAAGACGAGGCCTTAGGCAGGGGTGCCCGTTATCGCCTTTGCTGTTTATGTTGTATCTGAGAGGATTGGAGGATAGACTAGAGAAGAGTGGGCTTGGATTCGACCTTTCGTACAGTAAGCTAGGCCAAAAAATTCAGCAATCCTTACCGGGATTGATGTATGCGGATGATATCGTACTAATGGCTAACAACAGGATAGATTTGCAGGAATTAATGAGCATCTGTGGTAGGGAAGGAGAGGAATTAGGTTTAGAATTCAGTAGTGAAAAATCAGCAGTCATGATTTTTAACAATGATGAAGTTGAGAGGCTGAAGATACAGAATATTACAGTTGAGAGAGCTAGTAAATACAAGTATCTAGGAGTATGGATATGTGATGGTGCAGAATATCTCAGTGAGCATGAAAAGTATATAATAGGTAAGGGCAACAGAAATGCAGCTGTAATGAAAAATAGAGCACTTTGGAATTACAACAGGTATGAGGTGGTGAGAGAGATTTGGAAAGGGGTCATGGTGCCTGGCTTGACTTTTGGAAACGCAGTGCTATGCATGAAATCCGAAGTGCATGCAAGACTAGAAATAAAACAGCGTGGAGTAGGTAGGCTGGCTTTGGGGGCACATTGCAAAACGCCAAACCAGGGAGTACAAGGAGACATGGGATGGGCGTCATTTGAGGGCAGGGAAGCTGTGAGCAAGATAGAATTTGAGGATCGGTTGAGGCAAATGGATGGGGAGCAATGGGCACGAAAGGTTTTCAGCTATTTATACATGAGGAGTATAGACACAAAGTGGAGACAGCGCACTAGGAAATTAAGAGGAAAGTTTTAGGCTATAGTGGAGTTACGGAAGAGCAGGTCTCAGTTAAGAAGAAAGTTAAGGCCACAGAAAGAGATCGGTGGCTAGAGGGAATGCAGACAAAGACGGCTCTGGAAAGCTATAGATTAAACAAAACAGTTATTGCCAAAGAAAGCATTTATGACAATTCTAGGGAAGCTCATTGTTGTTTGAGGCAAGGACAGGTGTTTTGCGAACCAGAACATACAGAGCGAAGTACCAGGAAATGGATACAGTGTGCGCTGCTTGTGGAGAGGTGGACGAGACGGCTGAGCACTTGATACTCTACTGTAAAGGGCTTCACCCTATGCCTACCGAAGACAACATAGATTTAATAAAGTCATTGGGTTTTAGAGACAGCGAAGGAAAAGTGGATTTCAAGACAGTAGAGATTACCAAGCAAAGATTAAGTGAATGGTGGCAGAAAGCGAGAGAAAACTAGGTATTTTCTTATTAACTGATGGCAAGGGGGTTTTATAGCCTCACTTTCTTTTCAGTGCGGAGTGAATATAGTTTTCACATTTAAATATTCTAAGCTTAAATGGTAAAACAAAATGGCTAGGTGGCGTAAGCTACCGCCCGATCCAAAGGGCTCAGCCGGATTCATCCATCCATCCATTCCAAGTAGCTAGGCTAGGTGGCGTTAGGTACTGCCAATATTCATGTTCTACCAAAAAATATTTGTTATTTCCTCAGGCCACCATTGCGCTTCGGGATCCTCTACTATTCATCTGTTACCCATACTACAAGCAAGGTGATTATACATTGAGCACACTATACGTAATGGCACATACAAACATCAATACAACGATGTAACAGTTTCCAGGTGCTCAGTAACGTGTATGGTTTGTTTTGATATGCCGAGTATATAGAAAAACGTGGGCCAAATCGCTCCGGCAAAAACTCAACATCTCACAGAAAAAGGTTGGTGCCGTTTTGGTGTCTGCCCAAGAGACCATTCAGAAAAAAATAACAACGCTTAGATAAAATAGTTTTTATTTAGTTTTTTAATAGGTAACTTTTTATTTGTTATTTTGAAGGACATAGTTTCAATTAGAAACTTACTGGGCATCATCAATTACCCATAATTTTTAGACAAGTATAAAGCATGCCGAGCATTTTACCCAGAGTGTCGAACCGAAATTTTTATCGGTTCGGTTCCGGTTCGGGTTCACGGATTTCGGTTTAGCTCCGGTTCAGTTCCGGGGAGCAAAAATAACGGTTCGAACCGGGTTTGAACCGCTAAACTGAGAATATATTTTCCGCGTTCCTTTGGCAATAGGCACTTTTTCAAGAGTGAAGCGAGTAACTATATAGCACTTTATCATTTGTTGAATCCACTTTCTTCTTTTCAGGTACCAAAAATGAATTCAGTTGTTTAATTTCGATGAAACAGTAAATGAAAAGCTAGATTAAGATATATGACTCAACATCTATTTCTTTTTACCTCAGTCGCACATATTTTACCCAAATCTAAAGGTTATCAGTCCGGTGGGTTGTCTAAAATGCGCGTGATTAGTAAACCTTTCCGTCGCAATATTAAAAGTCGAGTCCTACTGTGCTCTTGTACTTAGAAATTCATGCATACAATCATGAAATGGGCACGTTTTCGCCATATATATTCTGAAATCTATATTATAAAATACGTTTCACAATATATATGATGACGATGCAACCGACCTTAAAGCCATAATATTTTCAAAATATCAGGAGAGTTTTAGGACAAACCCTTTCAGACTACCTTTTATAGAAACTCTGAGCGGCAAGCACAACACTTGCTTTCCTGACCAATATTGTTTACTCTCAGCGCCGTGATGCAGGCGAATTCACGCAGAAAAGAGTGACCTTCGTATTCAGTTCGGATATTACCCAAAATAGAGCGCATTGAAGTGCACCTTTTCGACATAGCTTGGCGTTTGTTGTTTGTTCTTGACAAGATGCCGGTCAATTCAATTTGCAAATAAGCATCGCCCGTGCTAATTGGTGATTTGTTGTTAAATACAACAAAATGGTATTTCATAGTCTACTCGACATTTAAATGCCCCTGACACGCCAAAAAAATTTTTTTTTCATGCTAGGCGTTGAAATGGCATATCAGAACATTACAAAAAAATTGTTTTACTATAGAGTTGCGTAGTTTTTTTATAAAAAATATAAATACGAGGCCCAATTCAAAGTTCCCGCCGTGCACTGTGACGTAACAGTGTGCCGCAAGGTGCCGGGGTGGTCAGAAGTTAGGCATCGCCGGAAGTCACGTGAGTTGTATCCCTCCTCGTGCTTACCGCAAGCGCGTGTAATATTTTTATTAATATTTTTGTTATTCTCCGCACGTCCACGAGCGATCGAAGCAGACAAGGTTTCTTTTATTTGCCTTTCATCGCTTAATGTTGCTGTAAAGGTAGAATAAGCGGAGACAGTGAATTGACGTGATCAACTACAATTCCTAGAAGGTGCTGTGTGAGGGACTGTCCCGGTATTTCAGCAACTGAAGAAGAGATCACACTGCATGTATTTCCGAGATACATACATCGGCCGCATGTGCACCTAGTAAACAAGTTCTTTCACTCATGTTCTAAACAAAATACGTACTTGGTGCTCGACGTTTACTTGTACTTGGTACACAAACCAGTTCGTATTCTTTAGACGGCAGGCATCTTTAGCCTGGAGAGTATCCGATGATTCAACGACCTCGGTGTCTGAACCTTCAGCAATGCGATCGGGCGTGTCGTATGCTAGCAATCCCAATTTCTGCGAGCGTTCTAAAATTTGTTTTTCAAAACTTGATAGCTTGTTTTGCGCCCAGTATAGCTCTGTATCACCGGACTGACGGCATGCACTCGTACACTGGCTTGTACTCGCAACGCTTTCATCATTGACCTCCATCACGTCGATCCACTGACTCTTCGTCCTCAAATTTTACAGCACGCAAACTAACCAACGGTGCAGCGGTAAAGAGCTAGTGGAACTGAAACTTCGTTTTCTACGATCGCTCATAAAAAGAGCAGAATAGAAAAAAAAATCTTAGGCACGGTCGCGGACAGCACGAGGAGTGAAACTCACGTGACTTCTGGTGAACCCACTTTTAGTGACGTAGGTCGATGACTCCCTTCTGACCGCCCTGACACCTTGCGGTACACTGTTACGTCACAGTGCACGGCGGGAACTTTGAATTGGGCCTCGTATTTCTATTTGTTATAAAAAGACTACGCAACTCTATAGTAAAACAATTTTTTTGTAATGTCCTGATATACGACTTCAACGCCTAGCATGAAAAAAAAATTTTTTTTTGCGTGTCAGATGCTTTTTAAAGCTACTTAATTGGTCACTTTCTGACGGGCTGCGTGCGCAATCGTCCTAGTTCTGCCACGCGCCACTGTGTATGTACTTCGTTTTCATCCAGCCCACAGACACATAAAATTGTTGTTCATCAAATAAAAGACGCAACAGACTTCTATATGTTTGAGAGTTAAAAATGCGTCAGGAACACAAGTTATTTAAAACAGCTTCAAAATAAAAAAAAAGGCATAAGTTTCTCCCAAATCACATATACCCGTGCCTCTCGGGGATAAAAACGCCGGAAAAAATTTGCAAAGCATATTTCAGATAATTTGTGGGTGCTTTAACTTATGATGTATATCTTTATGGCGATAGACCCTTCATTTATGTTGTCAAATCTTCAGGTAGTCAGAAAACATTTGTTATTGTCATGAAGTTCACATAACCGCTTCAGACCGACACGGGAGGTCGATACTCAAAAATACGCCATCTGTTTAGTCTGCGGAACGTGCTTATTTGTTCGCTGTTTGGCAGTGTGAAACACCAGGTCACGGTGTATGCCAAAAAAAACTTTGCTCACGTTATGTATGTGAAGGCAAATGCACGAAATGTGCAGAGAGAGAAATAATAAAATATTTTCTTCTAAATAATGCAATACACGACGCTTTACTGCAAAAATAACTATATAGGAATGCATGTTTTACACATAAACACGTTTGACGGAACTCCGTCTGGTTGGGTCAAAAGTTGAGAAATACAGACCTTCACAAACCAAGTCTTAAACATTTAGTGACCCGTCGTTTCAATAGGTCGGGCTCGATAGGTCGACAGCCACTTAACCCTCGGCGTGTGTCAACGGACTAGGGCACTTGAAGAAGAAAAAGTGAGTGAAACAAACGACACACCGTAGATAGAAAACAAGCTGCTGCTCTCCACGTGCAAATAGTCGCCCTTGATAAAAAAACGAAAATCGGTTTTGAAACGTCGGTCTCTTTACTGTTCAGGACTTAAAGGGACCATGAAACGATTCTGAAATCGAATTTCATCCACCGATCGCCGTAAAAGGTGTGAAAAGAGACACAAAAACACAAAAAAGGGGAGCCAAAAAAATTATTCGCTATAGAACTTTTAAAAGAAAACTGGACTCTTTTGCGCCTTCTTTCCTTTGAAAGCTCTCTGCCTTTTCACTGCGATGCATCCGCGGAATCGCTGCACGTCAGCCGAATACACGTCGCCTATTGGGTAAGAGCCTACCTCACCAGCACCGCGGTCGTAAACAATAAATATAGCCGGCGAACTTTTCCTAAAAGTTTTATTATTAATATTCAGATCCACATTTTGTAGCATAATTAGAGATGCGACGAAAATTGCCAAATTTGATAATGCTGAAAGTCAAGCGCCATCCATCGTGTGGTAAACGAAGCAACTACTGCGCGTGCGCAATAGGGTGGTAGGTCCGACAGCGTCGCTCAGTTACTTGGCCGCGACGATCAAGGAACGTTTATTTTTCTACGTGTTCTTCTCGCGCGTCCCGACTTCAAATAGCAAGAAAAAAGTACTTGAAACAGACCACGACGGACAAGTGAGCTGGATGCACAAACACCCGAGAAAAGCTAGAACGGCAACGAATTCACGGACCCACGACAAAGCAGCTCGGCAGATAGGCCTAGCAGGCATTCCGACCACTCCGACTCGGTGCAGCGTTGCTTCAGCGGTACTTGGCAAAGACCGTCTGCCCACGACCGGCTGGCGTGCTGAATGGAATATGCCCGCGCGACCCTTGTGGACTCTTCCCGTATTTTGATCGCTGACCTCAATTTTAGATTAAGAGGTGAGGTCAATCTCTTCCCCTTGCTTTCCGAGGCAGTGTTGACGTACACTGTCGTCGAAAAGAGACTCTCGTCGATTCTATCTTCTTGTTTTGTGTGATATAGAGCTCAAATAAACGCCGTATGAGTTACCTTCGTAACACGGTATGTACACTTTGTTATTAGTATGCCATTTTTATTCTGACACGACTGCGCGTCACTGTCGAGCTATAACAGTTCGTGGGAGCTATGTGCAATGCCGGTCTAACCTTCCTTTGTCGAGTGCTGCATCAGTATCGAGTTGCAACCGTAAAAGATCGGTCCCGAAGCGCTTACCAACAGCGCAAATACAGCACTTCCATCAAACGTGCGCGTTTGCTCCGAGTGTGAACAGGTACTTACGTGGCTCTTGCTGACACTGTCGTAGTTCAAACATATCTTTTTTAACGTCGGCTCGCTCTTGATCTCTGAGGCCGCGAAAAACGCCGCGGCAATTTGTTTCAATCTACGTCGCTTTCCAAACGACTGACACGGGCCGCCTTTTACCAACAATGACATTTGGGTTGACTTCTGGAGTCTTCACCGGAAGAATCGCCGCACTTCCCAACAGGCATACCGGCGTATGGGACTAGTCCCATGCTGTCGCTGTAGCGCAACATATATCATTGAATTCCGCTCAGCTGCGATGTGTCCATGGCTATCGCTGTAATGAGGGGCGCCGATTCAGAAATACGTCGGTGACATCAGCGCAGTAAAACCTACCGGCGCACCCCCAACTCGCCGCAGCTAACACTCCCATTCTACCACAGCCGAGAGAACTTGTCACGACCGCCTAAATTACGCCGTAACTTGTTTTGCGGTCAATTGGAGAGAAAGACAAAGTCTATATTTCATTAATTGTTTGTGTAGAAGTTAATAAACCGAGACGAAAACGGATGCCTGTTCGGCATTCAGTGAACGTTGAAGGTTTAATGTAAAAGTTATCTGGCAAAAGCAGAAAGGTCATTTCATGGTCCCTTTAATTGGTTATGGTGCGTATTTCTCTAGTAGAGATGCGTGTAATTATGTTCCTAATTACAGATAAATATCGCAAAGAACAGACAATATATTTCTAATTTAAATCACATTACGACATCAGATTGCACGAGCTCGAAACTTCGCAGAATACTGTCTTGGGAGACTAAAGTGATGTTTGGATTTATGGGCACTTGTTTTGTGGCCTGATTTTACAACTCCGTGTTTTATCAGTCGTGCGCGCTCTAACATTTTTTGAGGCTGCAGCTTATCATCGCGACACTGCTATATATACTGCACAACTTTACAATTTGGACATCCCCTTTTGCTATACTTTGTTTCAGCTTAAAGGGGCATTGCAAAGGAACAATTAGAAAACCAAATGCTGCTTCGAACGGCGCGTTTCAGTGGCAAACATGAGTGTTCAGTAATGGCATTGGTCTAGAACGTCAGATAATGATGACATACAATTCTTGAGGTAGAACTGGCTAAATAGGCGCAAAGTACCCCTTCTGATCCTTTCAAGCACGTGACTCTCACTCATATATTTGCTTGGAACACCCGTAAATTGGTGGGGCGCTCACATCTTCATAACTAGATGTTAATTTCCAACACTTAGGAAGATCGCGCATGGTTGTTTCACGCTCTTGTCATTTAGGTTCTCTATTGGCTCAGACCAATAACGTCGTCAACAAAAAAAGCGCTCAATATTCTGAACCTCTTTCAGCTATTATGTTCAAAATACGCATGATTTTTTGTTTATTTTATGTTTAATATGTTGCTAGTGTCCCAGCCAATAATTCGAGCGAAAGAAATGCAAATTAAAAAAAATGTCCAGAAACGCTTCGCATAGTTCCCTCAAGTCCAGATGCAGCCTATGCTATACAAACAAACACTAAAATTTTGGCTAGGTACAAAGATAAAGTGTCGCGAGTATTACACGAGCCATATGAAATTAGGACCAGGGAGAAGAAATGTATAAGTGACACGTTCCTATCTTTATCTACAAATGAGTTTGAATTTTCGAAACATGAGATGAGCAGATATAGTAAACAAGGATTCTGTGGCTATATAACGTGTGAAGTTTCAATGAACTTCGATTGAGAGTGCACTTTGTCCTGTCTATCTTCATCTGTGTCCCTGTATTTTTCGGCGCTTTTTGTTTGCAATGAACCAACTGGTCAGAGATTTTTGCTGAGAAAATCAAATCCCGAGGCAAAAAATGCACACTGCAGAAGGTTTGTGCTCAGTGCAACCCATGTATTCAGAAACAAAAATTATGCTTGTTTGGTGCAGCGCTGTGAGGGACGGCGCGAGCGTCTGGCACCCCGAAAACGCGATATCTGGCAGAAGTGATTTCGCAAACGAAGTAGTTTTGCAGGATCACGCTGTCTGCTCTGCGCTGAAGATGCGGAACAGAGGAACCTTTACAACACAGTAGGTTTTGAACCTCCCCCCCCCCTTTTTTTTTTCATTTGACGATGCTAATCCAGAAAATACTTTTTTTAATTTTTGAGGGACTCCCTCCTTTGTTTGGGGGTGCCAATTCGACATTTATATTTCTGTCATGTGTTAGCGTAATGCTCCATTTATTTTATTTTGCATCCTAAAACTGAGAAGTTTAAACAAAACTGCGAGAATTCGAGCGGCTGCCGACTTTCGGCTGTCCCTCAAAGGCCACTAGAATCTTTCTTTTCAGCTATCCCTGCCGTACACACATGTAGTTCTATTTATCGTCAGATTAATACGCTATATTCAGTCTTTTCAATGCTTCTATTCTCGGGGACAACTTTCTCAGACAGTTCAGCAACAACGAAAACGTGTTTGAGTGCCTCAATGATGTGTATGTACATGTAAAATAGTTCATGCAACGATTTTTTCGCTTTCAGTGAATACCGCTAAGAGGTAATCCCTGACGTTGATAGCTTGCAAGAACACCCATTAGTTTTTCTCTCTGCTCAATGGCAGACGCAGAAAAAAAAAAAATAAACAGCTTTCTTCTTCTCAAATCGCTGTTAGAGCAAGCGGCAATGTCATCTGACGTTAATTGTATACCGCCAGTGTTCATCATAGTCATGCGCTAGGGTTGGCAAAGAATAAAGCATGGGTTTAGATTTAGGCTTTATTAGAGTTCGGCTGTTCTCATCTTTGATTGAACACTACACGAATGTTTGGCGATGCTGATTGCCAAGAACCCGAGCACTCGGCTCAGGCTCATGACAACCGAGTACGCCACGGTGTCGCATGACTCGCGGTGAAAAGTCGTGATGGCTAATGCCCCTGAATAAAAGAGGTAGCGACATCTTCCTCCTCCTTTGATGCGCACACCTTTTATCTTTATGTTTTGCTTTTTTACACCCGCGCGTCGACTGTAGCGCCGCCTGTTTTGGCCCAAGATAGCACACGGCCTTCCTATACTTGAGTCAGAGCGCAGTCAAAGGCTGAAAGACACGCAAATAAATGCACAGAAGCTAAAAGCGCACTGTCACTGTCTACCAGCCTCGAAAGATGTGCACAAAGAAAGACGATGAAAGCCGTGACGTTGCACAGTCGGCATTATTTGATTGGCGACATGAGCTCATAGCATGCGCTGCGCTCCGACTGCATAGGCATTCCTTCTCCCTCCTCCTCTGACGCGCACACCTTTTATCTTTATGTTTCGCTTTTTTACACCCTCGCGTCGACGGTAGCGCCACCTGGTTCGGCCCAAGATAGCAGGCGTCATTCTTCAAAGGATGTCGCTACTTTTCTGTATAAATGGGCTTTAGTGATGGCATGTGACGTCATGGTGTCAACAACGCTAATACATCTATATTCCGTTGCAACTCAAGAAGGTAGGGCGAGGGAAAAGAAGGCCGGGAAGGAAGAAGCCAACGAAACGCTGGAGAAGAGAGGGGAAAATTGACGTTCTTAATATAACTCGACCTGGTCGCGGTGACTAATGCGACTACGCCACGGGGCCACGTGACGTGACATTATTTTGAAAGCATGTCTTGAAACCATGACGTCACGTGACCACGTGACACACGATTCATCGTAGTGCCAATACAAAAGTGCCATGAAAACCCACAATTTCTTATACATTTTACTTCGGTTTATGACAATTTGATCACTACATAGAAATGCAGCTGCCAATGTTTACTTCTCCAACACTCATTTTATAATAAAAAAAATTACCGTGAACCGTTATGAACCGGTTACCGTTATATTTTTTTCCGGTTCAGTTCCGGTTCAGTTCCAAGATGGCGGCGAAGATTTCGGTTCGGTTCAGTTCCGGTTCGGCTAAAAATAACGGTTTTGTTCCGGTTTTCGGTTCGGTTCGGTTCCGGTTCGACACTCTGCTTTGACGGCCCGCAAAATTGGTTTCTCGCGTATAGCGCCCGCGATTTACTACGGTGGTGCAAGCAGGTGGTGGAAGCTTACTGTGAAAAAAATATAGACTGAACTTGCCTCGTTCAAAAGAAAAAAGCGAAAACCTGTTCTGGGCAATCTATGCCGCTCACTTCGCACATGATGCACGCGCAGTGACACATGCTGCTGACAGACGGCGTACGCCGCATCGAGGGAGCGCCTGCCGATTCGGGTTATGATGGCAGGCGATCCCGCAAAAAAAACCCGAATTGGCCGGCGTTTCCCCGGTAGCACTTCTCTGCGCGTGCATCGTCTGCAAAGTGGTGGCGTAGATTGCCCAGAACAGATTTTTGTTTTTCTTTCTTCTGAATGAGGTAAGTTCATTCTTTGATATCTTTCACTGTAAACTTCCACCACCTGCGTGCACCTTTCTAGTAAATCGCAACGCGATACATTGAAAAACAGATTTTTGCAGGCCGTCTAAAGTGCCTCGAATGCCTTAGTTTACACTGCTGTAGGTTGGGCTCCCCCGAAAATGCCCTTGTGCCTATTGTGGCTCACCTTTTGCACTCAAGCTCCAAGGCACTTCTCCCCTCTTCTTCCTAATCCACGCATTATTTCGTCCCCGGAATCCTCGAATCCCAAGTTTCTGCCAGATGGTATTTCTAAAATGGTGGATTCCGCACAAATCTGCAGTGGTGTGGTGCCTGGAGCGCGTCCACAACTGGTGCGTCGACTGCGTCCACAATTGTGCTCCCTTGATTTTCGCCCGACGACATCACGAAAGTGTCGTGCCGTTGCTCGCCCTAGCTCCACAGGGTGTACCGTATTGTTCCCGTCCACCTTCAAGGCTGCTGGCACGGTTTTTTGGCTCTATCGCTTTTACTGAATTACCACTTATATCAAATTTTTTTGCCGTCCCCTTTGACTTCGTTATAACGAGAGATTGCTCTAGTCGCATCTTGCGGCAGCATTTTCTTAAATTTCGAATTAGCTCAATGGAGTTGCAAGAAAACATATGCACACAATGAATCAAGTACATTATCATACACATACTACATATGTGTGATGGCGTGTTATGAAACAACCTTTTTTTTTTCTCGTGTTGAGTTTGTGAAATATTATAGATACATTGTTTGATATATGTATGTGCATATTATTTCTTTACTATTCTTTTCCCTTCTTCTTAACTCAGCTGCTAGCTTGCATTCTGTTTTAAGTGAGATACACAAGATTTGGGGTGTCTGAATCTTCGAAACTTGTGAACCGCTGCGAATGATGCTAACTTCATCCGATTTGATTCGCTTCGCACCTTCCGCTGTTCGATATTCGAGTTCTTCGAATGCTTAGAAGAAATGCGAATAACGCGGAACTCGCCGATTGGTGTCAGCTGCGGGTCGAAGTTCCCTGTCTTGTTTTTTGGACAGACTTTTTTTTTAATATGATGCACTGGAAAGTTTTGGCTCCGTTACGCGGTCTGTCCTGTGCTTGCCATGAAGTGTCTGGATTCCGGAGTTGGCGAAGTGGTCGTAGCCATAAACGCTGCGATAGGTTTGGTGCAAGTTTGCAGCGGCGCGTAGCCGTGCGTCCGTAGCTTTCATGCCGCGACGGACCATCTCGCTGCATGGATTCGGATAATGGATTTACGGCTGACCTCGGCTACTCCGGCGATATCTAGCTCGTGTTTTTTTTCCACTTGATTTTCCGGTTCATCCAAGTTTGCCGGTATTCCTTTTATTTATTTGTTACTCGTTTCCTGATAAAATTCTCGCTACCCTCCGAAAATAAAAAAAAGAAACTATGTATTTTTTATTTATTTTTTTTTGTGTCGCCCCTACCGGCACTGTTGGCGACGAGATGTCTTGGTGGCTGCACCTACGCGGCGCCTTCCTGTGGCCGGCGCTGGCCAGGATGCGAGCAGACGACGCGCTATGTCCAAAGCATGGAGTGGCAGCTGGATTGGTTCGCATCTATGCCGAATAAAAAGCGGTTTCTGGCTATGAGAGGCACGTGATATGACGTGCTTTTAGTGACCTTTCTAATAGAAGAACAAGCACATGCCTCAAAGCTGGTTTCATATTTTAAAAAAAATTAAATGATGACCGAAAACAACCCTGGAGCATCACGTACAGCTTGTGCGGCACGTGCGTCAGGAGACTGATTCTACATCCTCTGAGGATTTTGTACTCCCCGGATCTGTAGGCTTTCATGTAGAAAAAGGTTTGCATTCCACGGAGTAAATGGCTGTGCTGTCTTCTTCGCTGTGCCACGTGCCCGCAGTTGTGTTGCAAAGCTGCTACACTTGTTTAGCTACCACCTGAGATCTGCCGATACCGGGGTTCTATCCAAGTGTGACTAAACAGTTGCTGGCGAGCATAGCGGCTGGAAGTCAGCAACTAACCGCTGCTCCTCCGCTTTATCGAATACGTTGTGCAAGAAGTTTGTCACATCGCGACCGACTCGAGAAAAACAAACAAACAAAAAAACGAGACCTGTTACATTCGTTAACCATTATCGGAAATGGCCCGGCAAATTCAGGCGATTGATTCATTTGTTCCTATCCAATTTTCACTAAGAATTGTTTACAACTTTAAAATTGCTTGCTGAAAAGCGCATCACATTATCCGCTTAAGTAGACATACCAACGGTAGTTGATATCGCAAAGGTGGAATACATCATTTTTTTGGGCGCTGAAAAGTGTCACCCGACTAACTGGTTAGCTTTAACAGACCTTGATCGCGTGAGTGGGACTACCGCCCGTTTCCATCGTGAATGGGTGAATAAGCAGGGATTTAGTTGAAGCTTGACTCCGGAAGCCAACCACCTTCTTCCTGCCAGTTGTTTGAGAAACACTTGTTTACTGGTTTACAAAATGCACAAACAATTAGCTTCAAACTAATAAAGGGGCCTGCACTCACGAAACACATTGAGGTCAACAGGACACCGCGGGTCGACTTTCACTGGGAAGTGTTTACTATACACTCGTGAGAGGGTTCTGAAATTTCGCTTTCCTATCTTTAATTTTGATGAGACGTTCCTTTCTCAGTTTTATTTCGTCCGATTCGCGATAAAAATATACCGTATTTACCATGGTGCATGTTGTAGTGGGGTAAAGCGCCTTCGATATGATCCATTTTTATCGATTCGGCTTTTTGCAACTTGGGGTAGAGAGCAGCACACCACCATCCGAACGCCCTGACACCTCAGCGCCAAAAGTGTTCGTTAAGCACAACTATACGAGGCCACGGTTTACGAGGCTTTGGTAAAATACTCCGTCTGCAAATATCCCTTCACCAAATAAACACGGCCAGCGTGAAGCAGGCTTGGCGGCGGGCCCACCCAAACAGCGCGTGAAGCGAGCTGGCGAGCCAGGGATCCAGAATCCTGCGGCGC
This sequence comes from Ixodes ricinus, assembly GCA_037355805.1. Lineage (NCBI taxonomy): Eukaryota > Metazoa > Arthropoda > Arachnida > Ixodida > Ixodidae > Ixodes > Ixodes ricinus. Next base: position 27,788 of record JAZHYW010054633.1, read on the forward strand.
TCACTCCCAGGTCAGTCCCCATCCGTGGCGACGTCAAAACGATGATAGCTGGCAGAAGCGCCCCCTGTAGTTCGCACGCGCCGCACTTAGCGCCGCGAGGAAGAGATAGGCGATCTCCAGAATGAAAAAATAGGTTGTGTGTATGTTTCGCCCAGGCACATGCAGCCTAGAACTTGAGTGTAGCATCCAGCGGGCGGCGGAGTCTCCCAGCTGTATGATGACACGAACTTAGCCAGTCGCGTTTGCTGCACGCAGTAGTGATACTGCGACCGCTGCGCCGGTGCGAAGCTCATTCAGATCGAGAACTGGCAGTAGTGGGGATTGAGCCCAGGATCCCTGGGTTCAGCAGCCTGTGAGCTTCGCATCCAGGTGACTCCCGAGCTGGTGTGCGCCGGCCTTGGCGCAGCACATCCCCCAGCGCGATCTCCAACTGCTGCTGGCCTGCCGCCGTACCCGCCTCGGCTTTTGCGCTTGGGTCTACGTTCACATGGTTCAGTTCACCGCATAAAAAAAAATATGTATGTCCGTGAATTCGATAAACTTCACGGGCAGCGCCCCACCGTGCAGGCTCCCCCAAGCTAATTTCACATTTCCACGCACGTTCCGCGGTACGCGCCCCCCTCCCGCTCACGCACCAGTATCACACACCGCTGGCAACCCGGCGCCCAGGCCAGACACAGGCGTGTGAAGTTCAGTCGAAGAATTCAATCCAATCCAATCCTACTTTGCAGTCCGGTCACTACTGGCGCCATTGTCGCTTTGCTTTGGGGGTGTCAGGTCCGGCTCTATGCATTCTTACACCCGGTGGCAAGGAGATCGAGGTGCGTCCAATGGCATTGTGCAGACGGGAAGAAGCGTTACACCAGGGCGATACTCGACCCATCAGCGCTACGACCGGACGCGGGAATGGGACCAAGGTTTTGACAGTAGTTGCTACGAAGATCAAACTGCCGGAAACCAGGTTCGATGAAAGACCCATGCCACGGCGGCCGCCCAGGTGTTCGAGTGAATGCGTGAACGACGCGCTCTTCTTACCACCTGGAGCGCGAAAGAAGTTCAGAATGAGCCATTAGCGACCGACTTCTTTTAGAAGAAGCTGTCAAAATAGTAACGGCATGCAGTTGAGGAAACATCGCCGCGGAATGCTGTCTGAGCTTTTTCTTCTTGGCCGACTCTGAAGAGTCTTTTGATGTGGTTATGAAAGTGATTAACATAGCAGTGACAAATCCTTGGCCTAATAGAAGTCTGTTCTCAGAGATAAATAAAATATTAAGTACTGTGCTGCACTGCTTTGCTTTTTCTTTCTGGCAGTAGGAAAAAATTTTGTCATCGCCATTTGAATTTTGGTGCCCGTTCCGGGATGAGAACCCCCCCTACTTTGCAGGCTTAATTTTGACTTGCGTGCAGGGGGAAGCTGCTTCAGCGAGCCTACGCGTATATATATATATATATTTTGCGCGAAGTTAGTGCGGCCTTGTAGGCGACGCGGTCTGTCACGACTTTGCATTGTGGCTTTGCCGACCCGCCTCCACTTGGCGCGCGCAGGCTCGTTCTGCAACTCTGCAACACTCACTCTGGATGGTGCTTTGCTGACTTGTCATTTTTATTTGATCTTTATTTCTCGGTCACATGTGCTGACATTCTTATTGCAGTGAAATTAGCCTCTCCATAAATGTTCGGTGAAAAAAATTCCAGTTGTGTTTTTTGATTGAGCATTCTTGTTTGGGGGCCTCACTGGCCCCTACCAGAAGCAAAATTCCAAGCAAAGCGCCCCCACCCGTGCAGAGCCCCCCAGCTTCAGTGCTAATTTCACATTTCTGCACCCGTTCCAGGGAGAAAGCGCCCCACTCCCGGCCTCACGCGCACCCGTATCACGCACCGCCTGACGGCCGCACCAGGCAACACCTGGCCTGCGAGGAGTTCAGTCCAGAATCCAATCCAATCCAAGCCTACTTTGCGGCCCGATCAGCCCGGTGGTCCGGTCCTCTCTAACGCCGCCATCGTGCTTTGTGCAGAGGTGTCCAGGTGGGCTATGCATTCTTACGCAGTGGCAAAGAAAGCCGAGAGTCGTCCAATGTCATTGTGACAACGGGGAAGAAGGCGATGCATCGAGCCGGTCTCGACACCTCAGAAGCTACGACCCGGATACCGGGGAATGGGACAAGTACTTTCGGAACTTGCTACAGTCAAACCTATGGGAAAGCCAAAGTTCGATGAATCGCTAAGTAGCAGTGCGCCCGGTGTTCAGTGAATACGTGGACGACGCGCTCTTACCCCAATACCTGGAGCGCTTGAAAGAAGTGCAAAATGAGCCATTAGCAACACGGCTTCTTTCTGAAGAGGCTGTCAAAATAGCCAACGGCCATGCAGTTGGGAAGCTATCGCAGAATACTGCAGAACTTTCTTTTACTGACCGACTCTGAGGAGTCTTTTTAATGGATTTCCCGAAAGTAATTAACACATGCAGTGCAGCAAATCTTTGGCCTAATAAAGTCTGTGTCTCAGAGATAAAATAAAATATTAAATCTGTGTGCACTGCGCTTTTTTTTCTTCTTTTCTGGCTTAAAAACACATTTGTAAATCGTCGCCATTTTGAATTTGGTGCCGTTCGGGGATAGCGCCCCCCCTTTGCAAAACGTGCATGACACTCTGACATCGTGCAGGGGTGCGCTTGCTGCCAGCCTACTGATGAGAGCTTTTTACGACTTTCCCTGTTACTTGTGAATTCAATTCTAAATTAAATTTACATAGCTTATCTGCACATTACAATCCAACTTCTAAATATGTACAGTTGTACGATGTAGCCTAGTTAGTTTTATTTAATTCAAAATTTAAGTGTTGCCAAAGTTTATGCAGGGAAGGATGAGAGACACAGTGAAATACTGAGACCAGAAAATATGTCAGCAAGCTAAAGGTATGTGGAATACGGACTAGGGCATAAACAAAAAAGCCATGCACTTGATTTTTAAACATTTTAGAGACACGTCTTCTTAGTATATTTGTTTGCATCAAGACACAGTCTCCCCCTAATTCACATCAGATAGAAAATATTTTGTTTTCATAAGTGTTCTTATTTGAAACTACTATTCGTAGTCGAAAATATTGAGTTCGAATTAAAAGCTTCATTTATTATTAGATTCGATTCAGCTTCGAAAAGATTTCAATATTCGCACACACTCTACATAAATTTTAAAATGAGGTGTGCATTTCATAACTTATGTATTCAGCAAAATATTTTCTTTTCTCTACGTCCAATTTGCATCAAGCACAAACGATCGACTAACTCTGCTTCAAAATTTGCCTGGTACCATTTTGTCTGGGTTTGCACTTGGGGGCCCATTTTGTACGGATCTCATGGCACCAGTGTTTTTTTCTTGTCGTAAAAGGTCACAAAAAGTAACGCTTTCAATCGTGAGCAGTCGCAAGTTCGTTGGCAAGCCTTAAGAGTGATTGGAAATAAACGTGAGGAAAAACCACGGGTATTCAAGAGGGGCATTCTAGTATTGGTACTTTTTTCTGCAGGCATCGGTGCCTCAACGAAGGGCACATATTCCTGGTCCTGCACGGCGTGTTCACGGGGGTCTTGCTCCACCTCCGCCGCCTCTCCGGCAGACAACACTGCCTCTCGTTTCCCGTCATCCAGGTGAGGCTGTCTCTTGAAGCTTTCCTTGAGGTCTGCCCTTGACTCACGTCCATGGAAAGAGAGGGGTTCATGAAAGCGCACTGGAGTACAGTCTTTGAGAATGGCGCTTGAGTCCTGGTTTTGATAACTTCCCTCGAGAAAAGCCCCTGAAGACGGTCTATGATGACCGTGTTTGAAATAGGTTCTTGAGAATGATCCCTGAGAACAGTGCTTGAGAACCATCTTTGAAAATGGTGTTCATGAACTGCCCTGGAGAACAGTCTTTCAGAACTGGTCTTGATAACTGCCCTTGAGAAACATTCTTCAAAACGGTCTTAAAAACAGTCTTTGAAAGTACTCTTTGAGAACGGTCCCTGACAACAGTGCTTGAAAACTGGTCATGATAACTTCCCTCGAGAAAAGTTCTTGAAAACAGCCCATGAGAACGGTCTTTGAAAGCAGTTTTTCAGAGCTGTCCCTGAGAGTAATGCTTCAAAACTGTTCTCGAGAACAGTGTTCATACATTGCCCCAGAGAACAGTCTTGAGAACTGTTCTAGATAACGGCCTTTATAATAGTTCTTTGAAAACAGTCTTCATCCCTGAAAACAGTTTTTGGAAAACAGTGCCCGAGAATGGTTTTTGTGAACTGCCTGGGGCCTAAACTAGATCAAACACAAAGTTGGAGCCGAGCGTTCGTGGAGCGCGCCGATTGGACACCGGCGACATAAGAGCGAAATCATCGTCGTGATAGTCCAATCGGTGCGGTCCGTGAACTTCGGCCCCAACTTTGTGTCTGACGAGTTTAGAGCCCCTGGAGAACAGTCTTGAAAACTGTTCTTGATAATTGCTCTTTAGAATAGTTCTTGCAAACAGTCTTTGGGAACTCTCTCTGAAAGCAGTTTTTCAGAATAGTCTCAGAATAGTGATTGAGAGCCATTCTGAAAGATTTCCCTGGGGAACTGTCCTTGAGAAGAGCACCCAAGAACTGTTCTTAAAGACTCTCTTTAAAGGGAAGCTGAAGACGTCCTTAAATTTGTATAAAACGGTGAAGGTTTTCATGTAGGCCCCTTAGAAGTTATGTCTTAAAGGGATACCGAAATTAAAATTGAAATATACCTCTCACGATCAGAAATGAGTTAAACATGATCAACAAAATCGTCTAATGACGATCGCACCTTTGTATTTTGAACGTATGGCTACATTTTTTGTTCCAAACGGCCGATTTCAGTGAGCGCTCAAAGAACAACCATTGGAGAGCACAACGCGTCTTGGGATATCCAGCGCGTTAGCTAGCGACGTCACGTTTACCTTCACGGGCAAAGCTGCAGAAAGCTGGCGTGGTTGTGATTTTCGCCACTTGGTGGCATTGATGCATTGCAGCCTGGCCGTTCAAGATGCCCTCCCTGCAGGAGTTGCATAGGCACGGGAGAGAAGGGAAATCTGGTTCGACAGGACTCGAGCGCACGCAGCTTGCCGCCGTACTTCCGCGGAGCAGGGCTGCTTTTGTGGGTAGTTTGAAGCAACAACATTCGGTTAATTTGTTTGAAAAGTGTTTTTGTGTCTTTTCGAGTAAAAACGTGGTTGAAATTTAGACAATAAAATAGGCGCTAGAATTCGCTTCCAGTACCCCTTTAAGTTGGCTTTCGATCTCGCTAGTATGAGCGTCGTAATTGTCAATTAAAGTTTCGACGTAGGCCCGCCTGTTGTGGCGCGCCGAGCACAGGAGTGTGCGAGAGTTGGGAGAGGAACTAGCAAAAGTGACGTCGTCGGCGGGGTCAGATGACCCTCGCTCACCACTAAGCTGGGTCGGGGATGTTGACGATGACGTCACGACGCTTTGGATAAATAACAGGCAGCAGAGGTGCTTGCCGCATCCCCTGCTGCAATCGCTGCACATATTTTTCGAAATAAATGCGGTTTACGTTTACTTCTGCCCAAGTTCAGTACGATAACTGAATTCACGGGGCAAAAAGCTACAGAAGTCCACTCCTAACGCAGATTTGTTTAAAAGTGCTTCAGCTTCCCTTTAAGTGCCTTGCTCTTTCAGTGACCTAAGAGAATGTGGCTCACTGGCATTGGAAAAGTAAATGTGTCACCTTTGATGGCTGCTGTTCATCCTAAATTAAGTTGAATGTCTAACCTGCCTAATTGAAGTGTTTTTTTCCAAAATCATAAATATGACGAAATTAAAGTATTCAGTTATATTTTGGTCCATCACTATGGTATTGTGAAGCCACTATACCATTAGATTTACCTCACTGTATAAGAGTACTTTTAAGCTGACGAAACTTCATTGTGTTAGCTCAGGAGCAAAGAAAAAAGTAATATTTTGTGCATTTTGGATTGTTGCTTTCATAGTATGAATTGCTTGTACACGGGTTATCTTTGAGATTTGTTGGCCGATTTAAGTCATATATGTTATCTATAAATTATTCCTCAATCTATGAAGCAGGAGGTGGAACTACCATTATGTTAACATGTGGCATTTAGTTGTTGCTTCGGTGCAAAGTTTTGGCACAAATCAAAACAATGACTCCTAATAAACTTCTATATATCTTGTCTTTTTTGGCGCATTTAATATATATCCAAAGAGTTTCATCCCAGAGACGCATTGACCCTGTAAGTGATGATGTCACAACATGGCGCTGTGCTCCGAACAAACCGTTGCTAGGGCCGTTATGGGCAAATGCACTGGGGTTGACACGGGCTTAGAATTTGTCCGATAAAAAATTGAATAATTTTTTGTTAGCATTGCGTCTTCTCAATATCTGGTCATGAAAACTTTTGTCTCAGTGCCATAAAGCAGTGGTAAAAGCCCATAATAAAGTTTCACAACCTGTTTTGCCTTGCTAGCAGACGTTTGGGAAAGCAAAATGGAAATGACGATGGCTTCGCAGGCTCAGTGGTTCTTTTGAGGGAGTAAGCGATTCGTTAAATCAAGTTGTAATGTAGTTACCAGAGTGGCAGACTTCTGCCAAATATGCCTCGCATGAGGCAAAGAACCAGCAGTGAAGTCTAAATCTGTCACTTGTTTGGAAATTTAGGCGCAAAGTTGCCAAAAGAAAATCGAACAACCAAAAGTGAAGCCTAACTGTGGCACTTGTAGAGTGATTGAGGTCTAAAGATGCCAGATGACAGCCAAACTACCAGCAGGAAAGCCTAACTTTGTCACCTGTTTGGCGAATTAGGGCCAAGATACGCAGACTCTGGCCAAAGAAGGTCAAGTTTTGCTCTACCTTAGCTTCTGTGGGCTAAGTCCCTAAATTCCCAGACAAAAACCAAATCTTGGCCGAAAGAACTGTTCCACCTGAGAAGAGAAAGAAAGGTTTTCAGCCCTGCCGAAGGGATTCTTAGAAGTCGACCTTCAACAAGCTCCGTGCTGTAAAGGCGCCACAGCTCTGAGCCAGTGACGCATTGATTCATGCCGCAAACCTACCGGTGGTCGGGATTTTCGTTCTGACCAATTTTGATTCAAGGTCGTCCGCTCCAGTGACGGTCATCTCTTTTTTGCTCACGTTGCTGCCACATTCCTCTCCAGCTCAAGTTTGCAAACGCCCGCTCGCAAGTGAATCTGGTGCTCCGCAAGGCCGTGCTGGACTGCCTCAAGAGCTGCTACGTTTTCTACGGACTGTACTACCTCCTCGGTGAGACCCTACCCTGCCTTTGAGGGAGCGACGGTTTTCTTTGGGCGCAACGGGGCAAAGTTCAGTTCTTTAATGAGGGGGATCCACTCACTGAATATGCTTAGAGCTTGGTGTAAGATACTCTTTAGCGAGGACGCGTAGCCCGGTGAAAGCTGCGATGCGATCGACCAGATAAGGTCCTACTCACACGCGCTCGACTAGCCTATGCCGACATCGTTTTCGCTGGCCAGACGGCGCAACTGAAGAAAAAAGAAACAAATAGGGGTGATGCGAATACTCGAATACAGTTTAAACCTTCGATGTAACGAACTTCTACTATCAACGCAAACCACTCGATGTAGCAGCTGGAAATGCATAACGTTTTTTAACTCGCAAGTGTATGCACGCCATGTATTGATTTGACCTCAAGTAACGAAGTCCCGTTTGCCGAAATTTCGATGTAACGAAGTTTCATGGACAATTTTCACAAACTTTTGGGTCCAAAGAGATTTCGAGAAGCTCATGACGTTGAAAAATGAGCCCCGATAAAGCTCAAACGGTGAAAGGGCCAAACCTGGCTAGTGATGGTGTACAGAACGGCTATTAAAGGACACTAGAGCCGCCGTAGTTTACGATCCGACAGGCATTGTGATCGCGCTGCGTAGTTCCGTTTTGAAGCCTAACGGCCTAACTACAGGCGTGCGTCTTCTGCGTTGTCCTAAAGGCGATGGAGCTTGAACGCGATGGAGCCGCCTCTGGCGATACTCGACCTGCGTGCAGACTTTCTGAGCGGACTCTGCTGTCATGCGACGGAGGAGGGTGACGGACGAGGCCGATAGCTAGCGCTCGTTCGTGGGATTGTGCAAGACAGGGACGACATCGGGCCTTATGAGCAAGACACCTGCGATGGTGCCCGGTGGCCGTGACAGTGGTGGGCTCGCTGATCGCATGTCTTCGAGGCGGTTCAGCGATCACACAGCATAGCACGAAAGGCAGCGCCAATGCTAGCAGTCTAGCTATGCAGCTGTTATCGATCGTCAGTAGCTGATGTCATATATATAATGTCAGCAGTGGCACTGAAAAAGGTGCTCGGACTACTTTCAGCCGAAATAAAAGCGATCCTCGGTGAATTTGTGCACCGAACATCATTTGTGGAAACTTTCTTTAACGTTAGCATCAGAATTTCGATGTAGCGAAATTTCAATGCAAAAAGTAAATTCCAATTTTATCGACTTCAGATTACTTCGAGGTTATGACTGTATACTGAATACGAATAGAATCAAAAGTTCCGGAATAATTCAGATTCAGCGAATCGAATTCCTAAGTATTCGAGTCACTCGAATATTCAATATATTCGGCACAAAGACGCGCGATCAGCGCAGAACTGACAAAAAAAAAGTTTTCACACGATGTAAGCGCCGTTATGTTCGACAGACCATGCGAGAAACACTCTTGAGTTCGTACCATGCCACGAAAATACTAACGCACAGGTTAGAAAAAAGAAAAATAACGAACGCCTACAAACTTTATAGCACGCAGATTTACTCACGATCGTGACACAATCTACCCTTGAATCGACAACCAAAACATCCCGTTTACGCGCCGCTTCCAGAGAGGAATTGTTGGGAGGACGGAATTCCGCGCCATGCCTAATTCTTTTCACGAGCCCGTCGTTTCAAATTGAAGCGCCTGATGCAAAACACACTTGCCGCACTCACAGAAATCGGCGACTGCACGATCACAGAAAGAACAGGGTTCATGCGGGTCCTTGAAATCCTTGAAAACCCTTGAATTTTTGAAGCTAGCGTTTTCAAGGCTTTGAAAAGTTGTGGAATTTTTACAGACCCTTGAAAAAGTCCTTGATTTTCGAGTTTGATGACGACATTTAGCAGATGTTTATGAACGCCTGGCCACACTGGAATCAGTTTCAGTTCGAAGGGCATAGCCAGATCCACATCCAAACCACTCCTTTATGTTATTTCTGGTACGAGATCAGAAGTTGCCGGCCTAGCTCGAACGTAAACTGGTGTGTAACGTGATGCGGTCGGAATTACTGCAGCAACTGCAAGTGAGAAATAATGCCAGGAAAATGCAAGTTCCAACGCTCGTGGCTGAGCAACGGCAGTGATAGGCACTGGCTTGCACCGGAACCGCCGAATCTAAATTGGGCTAAATGCAAGCCTTGCTCGAAAACGTTCGACATCGCTGCTATGGGAGAGTCAGCGCTGAAAAGTCACATGAAAAGCGCCAAACACGACGCGAACGTGAAGGCGGCAGTGAGTAACCCGATCAAGAACATCTTGGTGCCCTCTGTAGGTGAATCGTCCGTGAACCCAACGTCCGTGGATCCAACGCAATCACAGTCGTCGGGCTTGGACGGTGTGTGCAAGAAGCATGAGCTAGTGACTGATGCAGAGATTCTGTGGACACTAAAAGTAACTGCATCGCACTATTCCTACAAGTCCTGTTCACAGGCAAGTGACTTCTTCAGAAGAAGGTTCCCTGACAGCGAGGCCGCTCGAGCCTTCTCCTGCAGAGGGCAGAAATCTTCGTACGTCGCGTGCCATGGTCTTTGACCTTTTTCCTTGTCTTCTTATCTTCAATTGGCAGGTTGCTGTGGAAAATATGAAAGATATTTCCTACATCTCGCAGCGAATTGTATGTAACGCTGCAAACAAGGCAGGTGGCATCTTGAATGTACAAATCACGAAGGAACTCAGGACGTCCGTGGCTTCTGCAAAGCACCATTACCATGCTTTTGGGAAGCCAAGAAGAAGCGGGAGCTTGAAGGTGCAAGGCAGGTGAAAAGGCGCTGCATTGACGAAGAAGTTTAAAGATTGAGAAGAAGAAGAAACTGGAAGTAGCTGTTGCTGAATTGACGGCTTCAGCAGACAATTGTGCAAAGAAGGCAGAAGTCACAAGTGACCTCACATGGATCATGAAATCCAACAGCCTCAGGAAGACTGCCAAAAGCAAGGCACAGGAAATTATGAACATTGACCTGAAGTCCAGAAAAGCAACGTGAACTACCATGAACATTGGACGAGTGCTTGTTTGGTGTATATTTCTGGTTTAACATGTGGGACACGGCAACGTGTGTTTTTAATGTGCTTCTTTGAATCTAGCATACAAAAAGAAAAGCCTCTTAATATCTTGTCTCGTGCAAATATTACATTTTAACGCATTTAGAATTGTGTTTTGTCTCAGTAAGGCTCTCAACATGGTCCTTGAAAATATCCTGGCTCGGCCTTGAAAGTCCTTGAAAACCCTTGAATTTTTGTCTTCGAGGCCAGCATGAACCCTGAAGAGAACCATGTTAACCACGCCGATGAAGCCAGCCAAGTTATCGCCGTCTGTTCTTTTGGAACCGCAAGCTGCAAAATCTGATTCGGAACGAAACGGAACGGAAAAATAGTGTGCCTAGATTTGAGAGGGTTTCCAACCGTTTGATAGCCGCGTTTTAATTACGAACTGCCAGAAAATGACGAAGAGACGAAAGCGTCGATCGGGATTGGGGAGGCAGGCTTCCGTTTTCTCGCCTTCTTTCCACGAGACCACACCACTCATGCGCACTTACGACGAATTCGCGATGGAGCCGTCTCCGTGGTTTCAGGTTCGCTCGCTCCCTCTTTTAAAGGGCCCCTGAAAAGAAAAAAAAGTTTTTTTAAAACAGTCTGGTTGGGACACGCGTGTCAAAAAATGAACTTCACGCGAAAAAAAAAATAATTTTAGAGCAATATTGACGACGAGAGATTTATTTGAAGTTTTGCGCGCAAATTCCAGGTCATTCAGCTCGGCTTCTCATTGGTAACGATGGTCATTCAAATCAGCTTCTCATTGGTCAACAGAATGAGTGACATCTTTGATGTTGGTTATAAAATCTTCGTGATCTCTTGAAATCGCCTTTTGAATTACATATTTTTAGGTTTAAGAAACAATCCATCGAATGAACGACGTAATTGGTACAAACGTTTTACAAAATCGTTACTTCGTTCGGATAAAACAACAAACAAAAGCTTCGCCATTTTGTCTTTCTGTCATGGTCGCCGTCTTGCAACGCTGTCTCGCATCCTCGGGTGGTTTTGTAGTTTTATCGCGGTTATATGTGAAGACCTCCTGAAGAGGGCTTGTTGCTTGTGTTGAGTTAGTCATGGCCGCATTCACATGACCGACTGATCCGCTGGACGGATTGATAACGTGACGACATGTCCGCTGTTCTGTCTGTCTCCCAAGCGCATCCACACGAGGGAATCGACGAGCAGACGACAGCGAGGACAGACCGAACCTGGTCGCCACCCCACAGTGCCGCGAAACTCCAGCATCGCACCGTGGCACCGTTGTCCAAGAGAGAATCGACGTTCGCTACCGCTGATAATGAATCGATACGCCGATGTTACGTACAGATAGAGACAAAACACCGTGATAGGCTTCGCGCGTAGCGCCACTAGCTTTACTAATCCAAAGCATAGAGAGTGACACAGGCATGGTCCTGCTCCAGAGGGGTTCTGCGTAGAAGCGACGAAGTTCTGGGCTCGCGAAGGGCGTTTGGAGATGTCTTCATGCACTCCCGCTCGTGCACAACACTCAAGTTCACCCCAGCCACAAGAGAGGTCTTGCTCGGTGAAATCCTGATTGGACGTGCAAGAATCATCGCGGCGTGCTAGACGAGTTTTGACGGAAGCTTCTTGACGCGGACCCGGAGGAGTACAGGAACCTGCGTCGCGTCAGCCAGACAAAGTTTCTGCAGTTCCTTTCACACGTGGAACGAAGAAACGCCAACAAAATGAACCAGCGAACGCACTAAACACAACGATGCGCCACTTTTGTTTTCATCGCCCAGAAACAAAAACAAGAAAATGTACCGTTGCTAGACTAAACGCTTTTCAAGTCAATCTCCCGCCAAAAATTTGTGAGTGAAAAAGGCGCTGACTTTACCAGTTCGCGCTGTCACGGACGAGGCGTGGATTGCAGGAATCGGTGACGTGCCGGTCACTTGCTACATGGTCTGCGGACGAAAATCGCGATTCGGTCCGTCGTGTGAATCGGCTGTACGACGCGGTACGACGTTTGACCGGCAGACACAGGAAGTAACAATGACTCTCGTACGGGCGCAGCCAAGCCATCCAAGCAGCCAAGCCGATCCATGACGAAGGGGCGGGGAGTACCTCTCCTCCACGCGCCCGAAATGCCGAGAGAGAGAAAAGTGTAAAGGAGGTGACTACCGACTAAATTGCGTCTAACACAGTCAATATTGCTCTAAAAAATTTTTATTTTGCGTAAAATTTGTTTTTTGACACGTGTGGCCCAGCCAGACTGTTTTGAAAAACTTTTTTTCTTTTCAGGGGCCCTTTAAATCTAGGCTCTCTAAAACAGGGATAGGTGGATGGAGGAATGGATGCATAGCGGCAGTTGGAGGGTGACTTGCGCCACCTAACCGCATGTTTTTTTTTCTTACTTCAGATTATATTGTTTAAGCCTGTTTACTCAGATTTAACACCTATCTGTTTATTATATGAAATAAAATCCCGGGGCCCTTCTTTTTTCCTTAAAATGGAGACCAAATATCGCAAAATGCACCTTCTCTGAGATATACAAAAAAAAAAAAGTTGCGGTGTTAGGTCGTGTTTTTAACAAGAAAAAAGAGGCACGCGTGGCTGTAACTTCGGGTTTTTGTGACGTTTAGGGTAGATAGATTATGTTTGTTTGCGCCATAAAATTGGATCTTTAGTGCCCAACGTCCAACAACAGCTGTTTTTTTTTTTTTTTTTCCACCAGAACTTTTTTACATTTGAGCTTTTGCTTCATACGAGATGCATATTCTGCACCAGGCGCATACTCTGCTCATATAATAATCTTATTTACAGCATACTGTGAAAAATTCCTAAAAATAAAATCACTATTCGATATTCAACTTTTTTTCTTAATTCGATTCGGTATTCGATTTGAGAACTACTATTCGGTATTCGCACACCCCTAGAAACAAACAAAAAAAGCATCTCATTGCCATGGCACCCAGTCACGTCAGGTTTCCGCTCGGCGCTGTCTGCTTTGACCTCGATGGACGACGGCTTGATAACGTGCCAGAGATCTCTCCGCTTTATTGCGTTCATAAAATGTTCCTTGCCACCGTTGAGGCACCAACTTGGCACTTGCCGCCACTGAGGCACGACAGGCCTTTGTCACTGACCCTGTGACGAAGCTGTGTCTAACCACAACGCATGGCACGAAGTGCCAAGATTTACATGACGTGGCACACACAGAAAACAACTTTAAGAACAAGCGTGGCTCCATAGAGAAGCATGGGAAACCGCGCTTCCGTGGTTTCTCATGCTTTCTGCGTTCTGCTGCCGTACCCATGACAGGGGAGTTCATACTGAATTCCTGCGTACCTATCGCACAGTGGAACATGAATTAGCCGTGTCTGTGATCTGTTGTTTCATTAATGAATACAGTGAAACCCGTTTAGAACGAACCCACTTACAGCGAATTATTGTCAATATCGAACTCACAAAAATTTTAAATAAAAAATGCATGTAAAAAGTATTTTTATAACGAACAACATATTGGCTGTATCAAACTTTTTCCCCAGGAAGACTTCCAAAAGCGCAGCAAACAAACGTCTTCTAGCCTGTCGCTTCCCCCAAAAATAAGTAGGAAAGGAAGAAATTCCAAAAGCTCAAGTTGTGAACAAAATTGAGCGAAGAGAAGCGATTCAGAAGGGGAAAGCTAAAAATACACTCTGCACAAATGCACAGAAAAAGAGAAAAGCTTTTCATCCCAAAGCGTTGCCCACGAAGAGAAGCGATTCAGAAAGGCAGATAAGCTAAAAAAAAAAAAACCCTGCACGCATGCCAAAAAAAAAAAAACTTTATTAGCTGCGTTGTTACAAGGCAGAAGTGAAGAGATGAGAAAGAAAGAGAAGCTTCTACGCCTTACGACGAACTCATCGTAGAAGTTCGTTGTAAATGGTTTTTGAATATCGAACTACTTGCTATATCAAACTGATCATAGCGTTTCCTGCTGTTCGTTATAAACGGGTCTGACTGTAGACAGTAAATGTGCAGGCAAACTGGTGATAGTTAGTCATGATGTTTAAAACTCCAAAACTGTGGTGAGGAAAAAGTAGGGAACTTTGAAGTCGAAGAGTTCCCATTTCATATACCGTATTTACTCGCAGAATGAACACACTTTTTTTCCTGAAAAATCTATGCAAAGTTGGGGTGGGGGAAAGGGGGGCGAGCGGGGGCGGGCAGGGGCGGGGCGTTCATTACGTGTAGTAAAATTTTTCCGTTCGTATTTACTCGCATAATGAACGGACCTTTTATCCCGTAAAATCGACGTAACTTCTTATCTCTTGCGCGCAGCGCGCAACTCAAAAACAAACTGCAATGCGAAAAAAAAAAAAAAAAGCTCTTTTCTATGTTTTTTTTTAGCTTTCGTGTTTTTTTTGTTTCTTTTCCTGCCTTTTGCAAGTTGTTTTGTTTGCCTACGCTTTCTCCGCTTTTCTTTCTTATCTCCTTGCGGGCGACGCGCGACCCCAAGAACCAAATTACGCTGTGCAAAAGAAAAAAAAAAAAGCTCCTTTTTATGTTTTTTTTTCTTAATTCTGTGGGTTTTTTTTTTTTGCTTTTTGCCGTTTTTTGCAAGTTTTTTTGTTTGCTTACGCCCATGCATTCGCGACTGCTCGCTCACGAAGATAGAAAAGTGCGTTCATTTCGAGGGCTTCTCGCTTCTCTTTCCAAAGTGCAGGAGGATCTTTAAATAGAAGCGCTAATAAGACAAGGACAGAGAAGTGGAACGACACAAGGTGCACTCGCAACTGTTGTTTATTTTGAAAAGTACATGCATTTTATAGGCCCCAGAACCCTGTTAGTCATCAGCGTGTCCCTCGCAGTGCTTCTCTCAAATATTCAAACTCACTCTTTGACAGGGCGAGTGACGCTTCACTTATACACTCAACGCCTCTATCCCTAATTGCATACGCCTCGTGCACCTCTCTGCTTGTTCGGTCGCTGATAACGAGCCAAAATCCCAATGTCATGTAGCAATGGCGTACATGGGCATCTATTACAATGAATGGCGAGATGGCCAGACGGGCTGGCTCGCGTGGCAGCCGCATGCTCGCGGGCGCGGTCCCTATAGTCTTCTCAGCGCCTTGCAAGTTATCTCGCTTGTGTGCTTCCATTGAGAGAGAGCAGGATTTCAATGTGTAGGGTGTGGGATAAAGCATTGTATCGAATATGTAGCTTGTGCTGTGGGGGTCGCTTATAAAACGCCCTTGTCTTGTGGTAAAGTGAATATTGGTCAGACGGGCAGATGTATTAATGTTAGAGCTCGGGAGCATTCTCTGTCCTTGAGGTCTTCGCCTTCGGGACACCTAGCCGTTCATTGCGGTAGGCGTGGCTGTTCAGCCCGGTTAGGTGACATTGAAATTTTGGCGAGACATTCACGAAAAATGGATAGGAAAATTCATGAAGCATTTTACATTCGGCTACATGGTCCCAATCTCTGCGTCAGTTCAGAGTCAGTTGCGCTATCCAGTAAAGAGTTTGAATTTGTTTGTAGTTTGGGCACACTTGTAAAATACTTTGTTTCAGTTTCCGTGGGAGCGATCCTATGGCTACAAGCGCGTACATGCAGCATAAAACGGCGTCCACACTCCACGAGGCCACATGCCAGACAGGGGCGCACAGAGCATTGGGGCTTATGCTGTAGTTTTGGCTTCGCTCAGACCTGAGGTGTAATGATGTATAGTTATCTATTTTTCTACTTTTTAATTTCCTTTTTATTTGTTTTTTGTAATGGTACTTTCTGCTAGAAATTTTTCGGATGGCACATGACATGACTTACATGTGGATTCTTTCTTGTCTTCTTGTGTTGATGTGTTTTAAGAAGACGAAAAAAAGAGTAAGTAGTGAGTCAGCGCTGTGTCGTGTGTCCCTTCTCCTACTTGTCCTTGTGTTCGTTGTACTGTTTTATTCATATGTTTACGATGCACCACTGCTAGCCCACCTCCAAACATTACTGCAATTGAGCTGTTTGCTTTTTATGCTATGGGCTGGATTATATTTAAGCAAAGGGTATGCTTGGGAATTGTTCTGGAACGTCACATGGAGATGCTTTCTTGTGATATTTTTGTATTTATAAAACACCTCTACACTTATAGCCTCAAGTTTGACTGGGGTGACCAGCTCCTAGATTTACTTATACCGCTACGAAACTCGACTTCTGTTGCTCTTGAGCTGCTCCTAAGCAGAACTTCTACTGCTTCAAAGCTGCTCCGAATGGGTATCTTTGGTTCTCCCAGACCTGCTACAAAAGGCTGAAGCTTGCTTCCACCCCTCTACGCAAGAATTGATCTTTTCTCAATCGTTCATTATGATGAGACGTGGTGGAGTTTGGGAATGACAGAGGAATTTAATGCTGATTTATGTATGATACAAGTTTTTTTGTGAGCTAATAAGGTGGGGATTTGTCAAGATGCACCGTGTGGGAGAATTTTTGACATGCAGACTATGCGTGCCCCGGTTGCAGACCATCCAAGTAAAAACTTGTTTTTCAAATGAAATCTGTTCCAGCAGATTAGCAGTCCGGAAAATATGGTAGATATTTCTATGACGTAGCTCAGGAACCTGCGACATCTCCTGCAGGACACGCTGCAGTCCACTGTTGTGGCTTGTCACGCAAAACCGTAGCTTAGTTTCTTTTTGGCGCGACAAGAGTTATGTAACACGGGCCTCGCTTAGAAGTATGTGTTTTGCCAATTTAATGCAAAACTTTCCTCCTGTTTTTTTCTTTGCTCGAAAGGATCGATCCCAAAGGGCTGGATTTCCTACAATTTCGGAATGGATATGTGGTAAGTAAGCTTGCTTCTCCAGTCTGCGTGCACAACTTTCTCCGTACTGCTGCCTCTACCGGAATAAGTTTGTGCCTTTATCGAACAAGTCCGATGCGTCTGTCCTTTAGAGCATGCGCGTGGCGAGTTGTCGCGGTTTACAGGGGGAGGAGGGAGCAGCGAGCGAATGACGGGAAGACGCCACTTTCTGCACCGTGGCACCGGGCGCAGGACCTGACTTGCGGAACTTAGCTTGGGTTGTGATTGTGAGAACGACCGCTCGACGAACGGTGAAGGCCGGTCCACAACGCTCGCAACTGCTTACGTACGACCGAAAGCGAGCGTGCAGCCCTTGTGGTCTCGCGACGAGAGAAGACACCGGCTCGCTTAACGGCCTCTATGTGGCGGCCCTGGAACTAGATTTCTACTAGAGCCTAGGTTTTGTGGCATTTGTGAGATAAATGTACATACTATTTATGGGAAACGGTCGTTTAAAACATTAGCAAAAGTTTTTCGGGCCGACAGTGAAAGAAAGATTCTAAAAAAATGAGAGGTCTACGGAAATCACGAGCGGTTGACAGCTACCCGATAGATGGCGCCGGTCTGTACTCTCGTCGTAAGAGATAGCGAGAGGTCGTAATGCACCCGGAATCATAATCTGGGTCTCGCCATTTGCCCATCTCATTTTATCCAGCAAAGGCTATACGAGGAAGACGGCACCCACGGTGGTGCCACTGCAAAGTGGTCCACGAGTTCTAAGTTTCTTGAAGCTTCCTTTAGGGAATGCCTTTGCATTTTCGTCTGCTCGCGTTCACCAATGACGAAATCTGAATGAGCCGACTGGCATGGGAGTGAAAACCAGCTGCTCTGCTTGACAGCACCTTTGTAGCGGACAGCGCTCACCCAGCACAAGCCCGTGTGGATGGCGCTTGCGGAAAGCACCTGACCAATCGGCTGACGCTTGGTTGGGGTTGGTCCAGCCATTACGTAGCTTCCGCACCACTGCCGGTTTAGCAGTCAACAAAGTATGGCACAGCATGTCTCCCCCAAAATATTCACAATGTTTTTTCACCACAAAAATGATGCATGCATCGCTGAATGCTCAGTCTCTGCCCAAATGTAGCAGTCTGTCCGGACCGCATGCTGAAGTTTCAGAACGAACCGCTCTTATTCGAAAGTTATAAGTGATTTTCTGAAACCTTCAATGGGAAAATGGGGCTAGTTCTTGGTAGTTTGTGACATTCAACATACAGTCTAAGCTCATTACAACAGACCTAGCTACAACAGACATCTGGATATAATATACTGATTTGTGAGAGGTTCGGTTGGTTTTCCTCTACATACCACTGACTCAACTTCATATCTGCATACAACATACTCCTTTACAACAGACCGAAATCTTAGGTCAAAATCAAGGTCTGTTATAACGAGCTTAGACTGTACATGCTCGTGGGCTTTAAGAAAACGGTTAGTTCTGAAACTTTGACTCCTGGGTCAGACCGATGGCACTACATTTGGGCGGAAAGCGAGCGTTTGATGATGCAGAGTCTATTTTTGCAATTAAAAACACAAAATTTTTGGGGGCACAATGTCCTATAGAGGCATCCCACCATATACATCAGCACTTAGAGAAAGCAGGCATGCGAGCCTTAGTCATAAATTGTGCAATAATTATTTGCGCAAATAGAATACGACCGGTGTTTTCCTTAATCCAGTTGACAGGGTAAACTTTTGAGACATTTGTTTTCTACCATTGGGCGAATGGATGGGTGCAACCATACCAAGCATTTCAGCAAGGACTTTCGGGAACAAACTGCCAGCCATGGCAGACGTCGGAGATTGCGAGGAAGCATACTAATTAGCTAGATAATCGACTAAAATTTACTACTTAAGTTTTTAATTAGTGAAAAGAAACATGGTTTTAGTTGGAAACCTGCTGAGCGACATCGAAAGCCCCTAAATAAGTCAATTCTAGGATGACCTGAAGCACGTGGCAAGTGTAGCGGTGCGCTAAAGTTTCCACTGTGCAGTGGGCAGCAGAAACATTGATAATATTATTTTCGTTTTTGCATTGCCAGCCTTGTGGCAGCTGCACGAGTAGGAACTTGAGCGCACTCCCACCCTTCACACGTGCTTTAGGTCTTCAAAAATTGAATGATTTAAGGGTTTCCAAGATACCTCAGCAGGTTTTTAGTTGGAACCATATGCTTATTTTTTGGTCATGTGCGAATAGTGAATTTTGAGTTCGAAGCGAATAGTGGTTTTGGCCGAATATTTTTTAATCGAATATTGAATAGTTTCCCTAAATCTTTCACTTACTGCAACATGCTTAGACGAAAACCCAACTGAACTCGTGAAAGTTGTTGCCAAGTTTCCACTTGTCCAATACTGAGTTAATTATAATCTAACTATTTTTGACTGTGGCTTCCGAAAGTCCAATGCCTACATTGAAATGTTGAGTAAACAGCATGCATTTGATCAGTAAAATTAAACCTATAGAAATGATGATCCAGCTATACCTAATCAAGGGGATTTATAAATATTCTGGCTATATGCAAATATATTTTCTGCAATCACGTATGATTACCACAGGTTGTCAGGGCATCTCTGCTTTACAAACTCATGCATGCCAGTTTAATTTTCTAAATTTTATTGCAATGTAGATATTAAGATTCACAAAGTTTTTGTTTCTATTTAAATGCACCAAGCGTGCACATGCACCATCCCGCTTTGGAAATGAGCTTTCCTCCTAAGCATGCGGCTGCGATATTTGTACTTTTCGAAGTGTTGATCGTGGTGGGTTAGCCTTTTTGAGTGCGTTCTTACCAAGCACTGGTGCGCTGCGGAAAAGCCACACTCGCAGAAGCAAGCTTCTCAGGTGTTGCTTCCTCGGCAGCGCATCGGTGCTCGGTAAGAAGCGTGCTCAACCGGGCTAACCTGCCGTGATTTACATTTCGCAAAATATGAATACCGCAGTTAATCATGAAGGGAATATTGAACATGTATTATTAGAATATTCACAGAACACTATTATTTATACTAATTAAAAAGTTGATTAGTAAATTTGTGTTAAGTATTTAGCTAAATAATATGCCTTTTTCAGTCCCTGATGTTCAGTGTGGTTGCCTGTTGTTTGTTCCCAAAAAAGAGTTTATTTTTTCTCACCCACCCTGTTGGTAGGAAATATTTTTTAAATTTTGCTGGAACACTCGGTACTTTTTGTATTGGGCAGTACCTTGTGCCACCTTGAGGGCACTTCATTCGGTAGCCTAGGGGTTGTTGGCCACTTGCCGAGAGCCATCGACTGCACTCTCGAGAAACGCAGGGTGCATTGCCATAGACCCTGTTCGAAACTCAGTCTAGCAACTTCAATCACTATCATCATCTTAGTGTATGGCTTCTGAGCCGAACTAATGGCGGCCTTCTTGAAGCTGATGAAGGATGAAGTGGAAGATTCTACCTAGTGGAGGATATGTGAGGCCCTTACGTTCATGACGTTGAAATTAGATGCAGCGGCCGTGTAAGCGTTTATTTCGGAGTGTGGCTTAATCAATCTCCCAGTGCAAGCCTGGCTCTCAAACCTTCTGACGGCAGAAATTTAATCGAGGGGCCTATGGGTCGCAGCCCTGTGCTGGTCAGTTCTCACGTTCGCATCATCTAAGCCGAAACAAATCAAGAAAGAATTCGGAATGTGATTAAAGAACCAGTTCTCATCCGCCACCGACGCGTGAAAGGAACGGTGCCCGAGGAAACACGGTTTCATGATCGTTGTTAGTTTGCCGAAAGTGAAACTGGTTCTCGAGCAACCAGACTGGACCGAATTTTGAAGAGGGTCCATTTTGGGTGGCAGGGCTGAGGGCAGCCTTCAGTCCCTGGGTGTCCTCGTGGACCTGGGCCTGCTGTGGGCCATCGTGTGCACCGGTGCCACCTTGAGGGCCGTCGAGGAACTGGCCCTCTACCTGCGGGACGTCTGCTTCACGGAGGTGCGTAGCGCCACCCTCCAATGTGCTGGCAACACGTGCTGCTAATGGCATTCGATGTATCGTATAGTAGAGACACTGATGTCACGAAGATGTTTTTCCAAAAAACCGGCTGGTTCTACGAATGATTTTTTTAACCACACCCTAATGTGGCTGGCTCCTACCAGCTTCTGGTTTTGCACTTTTGTTATGGGAGAGCATTGCCTGAGTGCTGTGTCAGCGTTTGGCTGGAACTGTTGCCCTCGCTGAAGCAACACGAGTTTCAGCCAATCGCTGATGCAGCTCTGGTGTCCGATCTTTGCCTCTTGGCCTGCGGCAGGCATGGGGGTAATATAATCATCTAGAGGGAAAGGTCTCAATGCATTTCGGCCGCTTTGTAACGGCGTGGCAGGGACATCGGTGGTCCCGATGGGACCTTATTGCTGGCGACACTTTTATATACACAAAGAAGCAGGAAAACGCTTGCAAAGTCTGTATTTAGGGATTTTCTAGATTCGTTTCGCAGGAAAATAGTGTTGCGCATTGTAGGAAAGTAGAGTTGACATGCACTCAAACGGCTCCAAGTCGTCGCGGCAAAACGAACACACCTATTGTATTTAATCGAAAATAGGTCAACCTCTTCATGAACAATGCCTGCAGATGTATTTCTTTGCAATGCTCAAGAAGAGCCAATCATTACGATCTACGGAAGAGGCCCGGCAAATGAAGGAGCACCGATGACGTAAAGCAGCAATGGGATCTGCGTGGATCACATTATTTTGTATTCCAAACGTTATGTCCTCTTTGCCATTCCCGCCCCGTCCCGTCTTGCTGCTCGAGTAGATCCAAGTCACTCCCAGGGGTCATATGACATGACAACACAGATGGTGGGATGCTGGACGCCACTGTGTTTTGAGCGCTTATGTACAATGTGTCTCCCCAAAATATTTACCGTTTCTTTCACCGCGAAAGTAAAGTGTGCATTGCCGAACGCTCAGTCTCCGGCCAAGTGCGTTGCTAGCGGTCCAAACCGGAATCCCGAATTTCAGAACTTATTGTTATCTTATTCAAAAGTTATGAATGATTTTCTAAAACTTTGAGCGGGAAAATGGGTCCGGTTTTTGGTAGTTTGCACCATTTAGCCCCACATATTCCGGGGCTTTGCCGGCCAACATTTTTTCCACGTAAAATTTCTGAGATTTGCTCGTAACTCTTTAATAACATAATGTTTCGCTCCGAAACTTTGGCATTTGGTTCGGACCGCTAGCATTCTATTCGGGTGGAAGTGGAGCGTTCGGCGATGCATACGTAGAGTATTTTTGCAATTAAAAAAGACCTCGGTACAGTTTTGATGGGTGTGGCCTTGTACAAAACCTTTAACTCTGTAGCAAGACGGAATACATTTTGGAACGCGGCCCGTGTCGTCGTCTTTTGTTTGTTGGAGGCCGTCCAGAGAATGTAGGGTCGTCGTTCTCACAAGCTTCCTCGCTTCCTTCGTGCGACGTCCTTCAGCGCCTGCAGTTTCCCGTTGGGGTGCAGTACGAGGCGGAGAGGGTGAAGCAGCTGGTCCAGGCCATGGGTTCCCAGGACTGCCCTCTCCTGCACGTGAGTGCTCACCCCCTCCCTCTGGCCCCCTCTCGCCCGTACTCCCCTTCACCTTACGACGGGCTGCGGCGGATGCTACGAGCCCATCTTAGCCAATCGGGCACTGCGAATGTATTCGTACGAATACAAACAACGTAGGAATGTGGAACCGAAATTAAATGTTTCACGACACATCCTTCTGCCTGAAATTTTGACAAGAAAGGTTAAGGGGAGACACTGGCTAGAAAGTAAACTTTTGAACTACTTGTGCGATTGGAATGAAATTCGCAGGGCACATTTAGTATCATATATAAAGGCGCTATGCAAAATCTCACCTCTCTGGGATGAATTTGTCAAAAGTTACACATCTGTGAATGAAGCAATGGTGTTCTTTGTTAAGGAATCTATCGTACACAAATAAAGTCATAAAGGAACTATTTTATTGCTTGGATGTGAAGTAAGGGGTGTATACCTTCAGGCTATCTAATTTTTACTTCTCAAATATAAATATTTCAGAAAGAAATATTACCTCGAAGTACGAGATGCATTTTCTTTGTATATCAATTTGTCAAAATGTCAGCGGTTTTCAATGATCACTCTAAATTAAAAGGGAATAAAGTAGATAGCCCGATTCCCCAGTAAATTTCAGTTAAGAAACATCTTGAATGAGACATCAGAACACTTTTATGAGCAAACAAAAGATTTCCTTATATGAAGTTTGCAGAAAAAAAGTGAAACTGAGAAAACGGCATTTAAACATTGGGCATCTTTTTTTTATTATTGCCTCACTATCTGTACCCACTAGAAAGCCCCAGCAGCGTAGGTCGGTCCTTCGGCTTCCTGGTCCTTTTGTTGCTTGGCAATGGCCTGGAGCTTTCTTTGCTTCTGGGCCACCTTGGAAGACTGTAGTGCCTTCTGCTTGGCCTTTGAAATTTTGGCTTGCAGGGCCTTGCTGGAGTGCTGCACCTGGTGACGTCCAGGCTCTATGCCCATCTCGAGCAGGGCACTCTCAAAACCTGTAGGGCCGAGGTTAAATTCTAACACTGCTAGGGCGGCAGCTGTTTCTACTGTTCTCCGGGACGCAAAGTCCGTCTTTGGGCATCGCCTCCACACCAGAGAGTTGTAAGATTCGTTGGCATTTTGCGTCTTCATTCTGGCGCATCGCTCGAGCAGCTCCTTCCTGGACAGCCGGTTATACAACGGCACCAACTCCTTTGCAATCTCTCTGGAGAAGGCAGGGTGGTGGGGTTGTGGCCTTGACGGCTTGCCTGCTGCCTCCAACGCTGCATGGCGGTTAAAATGGCACCATGAATGCTCTCCCTGAGGGCAGGCTTGATGACGGGGCTCTTCGTCAGTAGAATACGAGTGCAGCAGGCTACTGTAAACTGCTTTCTGCATCGCCGGAACGTTCGGTGCATTCTCTTTCAGCGCAGAAGCGTAGTAATTTGTTAGCCTCTTCATAACAACATTGGTTAGTTTGCCTTTTCCACCAAGTCCTTTTTTCGTTTTCTTGAGCGTTTCCATCCCTGCATACATTCTTTTGGCGACATGGTTGACGCAGTCCTCTTTTTGCAGTTCTTTATCATAAAGATGAAGTCCAGCAACGTGATTAAACGCTTTACTGTCCCCATCAGATAGTACTGTCACGTACTGGAGGCCATGGAGCTGAACGGATCGGCGGAAGATCTCGTCAGCCGCTTGCACTTCCATCGCGTGTGCAGATCCGCCAAAGTTCTTCTGGCACATTGGTGCATGACTCTTGGCCCAGTCTTCATAGCCACTGGATTTCTCTGCAGGTCCGAGACTGCATCCATGACAATAATTGCTTTGGACAGAGAAGTCCAAAACCAGGCCTGTCTCCAACTCAATTGCCGCTCCAACACCGAAGTGTGAAGTATGGCCGCGCTTGTGCCAAGTGCCGTCATAAGTTACACAGACGTCCAACAGACCATTGTCACCAAATCCGCGGGCTTGGCGTACCGCCTCTGCGGCTTTCCTCATGACTTTTCTCGCCGCTTCCATTGACGCGTCGTGCACCTTTTCTCCGAGGTCTTGAAATGATCGCAGGTGCATGGGCGAGGGAGCGTTGATGCCAGCAAAGAAGTTCGTTAGCTTCGTATAGCCGATGCCACATTCGCGGGATGCGAGACAAATACGCGCCGCCAGTTCGCTCTGACGCGAGCGGTCAACAGTCGATGAGTGAGGCGCCTGAGCAATGTCTCCGCACTCGGGGCAGACAACAACGAACTCCGCCTGCGCTCCTTTGCCGATCTCGTTTAGTTGGAGGTCCGATCCATTGCACGCTGGGCACTGGAGACCGCTAATCAAGTTCTCGATGGCAGACACACCAACGAGGCGATAACCGTCGAGCGGTGCGTCGGAAGCAGCGGGTAACGTCTGCTGGATCTCCGGCGGCGTCACTGTCCCGTAGCAGCGATACCTTGCGCTCTATTGCAGTTAGCTCTTCTAATTCTCCGAGGTCGTCAGGAAGACGCGAAGGAACTTCGACCGATTGCACAAAAGTCACGTCCAGAAGCGACGAACTGGAAGACGGTGATGCAGTCGGGTGGATCGGAGGTGGAGACGCCGACGTCGTCCCATTAGGCTTAGGACACGGCCGCCGCCCGCCCGATGTGCCTCTTGTTTTGATCGATCGGCGGCGAGCTCCGAAGGCTTGCCGAGCGTGCCGTTTAACTGCCGGCATTGCGGAAATAAAACAACCACGCAAAACACACAGCAAAAAGAGTAAGTGATCGTTCAACTGAAGGACTGAACCAGAAGCGGGAAAGCAAACACAAAAGCGTCCGCGCACTTGGATCACGTGACGTGTTGCGAGCCAATAGGGGCTCCGGTTTCGTTTTGAAGTCGATTGGAACCGACACCTAGGGGGCTTTTTCTCTGCCCCTCTGTACTCTCGAACGAAGATTATTATCGTTAATAAAATGTCGAAGAAACCACGTTTTCATCGAGGGTATGGACATCACCGTAGTCCTAACGAGCGTGAAACGATCGGCATTTGAAAACGGCGAACTTTGCAGACATGGCGCTCGCCGGATCGGCTCGGGAGTGCAATGCGCGTCGCCGCCCCTTCGAAAATATGTTTTATATACGTAAATGTCCGCCGTACGCGTATGAAATCTTCAGGAAGGGTGCACTATTAGTTTCTGAAACTGATAAAATAAAATTTAAAAAATGCATGTTTGAAAAAAAAATCGGAAATTTAGGGCCCGTGTCCCCCCTTAAGTTTGGTCATACGGGTGAAGTCGGTATGCATGGAAAGTGCTCCCAGGCATTTTTTAAGTTTGTTGCAGGCTTTGCGGTTTTCTTTTTTTTTCAATCTCTCTTGGTTACACGAATAGAAACTGGGGTAAAAGATGAGACGAGAGTGGGGTGGAGACGTCGGTTGCAGCAAGCTCTGGTTGGAACGATCAGTGGGTGGCCCAAAAAGCTCGCTGCCTTCGTCTCTTCTCACTGCTCGAGCACGTATGAAAAGCGAGTCGAGACAAAGGCAGCTGGCTTTGCATCTGCTTACTAATCATTGTGACGAAAGAGTGACCAGCTCGACGTTTCCAGTTTCTGCATTTTTTTATACCGACTGTGTAGTCTACAGGGTTCTGAATGTGAACGAGCGATATGTTACAAGATTCTACTAGAACGTGCTCAGAAAAGTCGCGAAAGGTAAAATGAAGAACTAGGCCAGTGGAGTTCGAACCTTGTGCCTTTGCCTGGGGGCCGCGCACGTCCCTTGTTGCTGCAATCCTCCCCAAAATGGCGCGACAGTCACAGCGTTGGATTGGCTTCGACGGCTCGTGGCATCC
This sequence comes from Ixodes ricinus, assembly GCA_037355805.1. Classification (NCBI taxonomy): domain Eukaryota; kingdom Metazoa; phylum Arthropoda; class Arachnida; order Ixodida; family Ixodidae; genus Ixodes; species Ixodes ricinus. The sequence continues at coordinate 54,230 of JAZHYW010054633.1, forward strand.
CCTGTCGTTGGTCGTAAGGCGAGACGGAGCGCAGTTATGCCGCCGCTCGAGCTGTTGAGTCTTCATTGAGCCGTGATAACAGTTTCTAATGTCCAGCGTTGCGTTCGGTTCTACGAAGTCGACCGACAAAGTCTATGAAGCAGCAGTGACGTTTGTTCTCTTTGACCTAGATGCTAATTTTCCAAGCTACGCAACGAAAGCTTCGACGTGTTGTTACTAGATTGGTTGTTTAACTGATAAAGGTATGTGCTTGTAAATGTCCTACGCTGGCCACTTTGTACTTGGGTTAGCCCGGTACATTCTGGAGATATATGGGGCGTATGAGGTCGAGCAATGGTAGAAAGTGTTCGGAAGTATTTCTTCCCAATTTCTTATCATCATTACTTTGGTCACACTGTTTACTATGAATATACGAGCCTTTTTAGAACAAAGCAAATGTTCTACTTTTGAGTTCAAGATGACGTGACTGAGATTTCATAATTTTGTATAAATGCCTTCGTGAATTAATTTAGTGCCCCGGTCTCATGCCAGTCAATCGTGTTCGCGTTCTTGAAAATATTTAAATCCTTCTCGTTATGTTTTTTGTTAATCAAATCATCCCAATCAGTCCCATGACCTGCACACAACATTTGGTAGATCAATATTTTAGCCCCATGTTCCAGGAAAAACATTTGGTCGCTGGATAACTTGAAAAACATGCTTTTCGTGTAAGACTTATCAAAATATTGGGCGCTGGATAAAATCAGCAGTTGGCGTTAACTCCCTACTTCAAACTCTTTATTCACATTCGGCCCATTGAAAAGCACAAGGAAAGCCCAAGCGTGCACCTGGTTTCTCCACACTGCCGTCTCCTTCCACACAACAAAGTCCATCTGCTATGGTCACCGTCACCACGAAGCATCTGCTGGATAAACCCACACGTAAACTCAGCATATGAAGCCAGCAATAGTAGCTCATTTGCCGAATGCCGTCTGCTAACTGATAACGAGTAAGAGGTTGGCGGAGCCTTCCTTGGTGTTCCAGGCTAGGCCTAGAAATAGACCGTGCTACGCGCTGTCACCCCTTGCTTTGCTCTGCTCCGCTCAAGGAAAATTGATGATAATATTGGGCCCGGGCTTGCACCAAGCCTTGTCAGAACCACCGAGGGTTCACCAGACGACCGCTTCTCGCTCTTGGCGTCGTCCTTGCGCCGGTATGTCTGGCTTTGGCTTGCGTCGCCACGATCGCGCTAGCAGACAGTATTCTTAGAATGTTGTCCGCTTGCTGGATTCAGTGTCTGCATTTACATGTATGTCTATCCAAGGGATGCTTGGTTACCATGGCGACAGTGAGCATTGCCGACGGACTTCATTGGGCAGAAGGAGTCGGTGGTCTGGCGAGATAAGCTGCATGCTTGGGCTCTCTTTGCCGTCCTATCTGGCGAGTGGATTGTGAACAAAAGGAGTTTGCAATGAGGGCTGAATGCAGGTGACTGAGATTTTTTTCAGTGCTTAATGCGACACTGACAGGGTATTTATGCTCGCCGAGGTTTTTAGTTGTACGTGACATATGAGAGCCCAACTACACGCAACAGAATTTGTGGCTCGAAATTCGGTTTCTTTTGCCCGAAAACCGCCGATCGAGAACTGGCCGGTTTGAGTCGCGCTCACTCTCTTTTCTGTGGTCATTTTGGTGGTCGACGCGATCACCAAATTTAATCAAAGTCGTGGGTCATTGAAGGCACACGGTCAATAATCAAAATAGAAAACAAAATATGAAACCCATTTTTTGTGGCTTCCAAAAAACTGCAAATACGTTGATTGAAAAAAAAATCGGCAGAACCCATCCTTTGGGAATGATTATCTACGTTAATGCGAATAGCATCAAACGGTGCGGAGTTATGCGCGTTCGTCAGGTGGCTGGCACACTCTAGATACGCCAGCCCACTCTTGAGGCGATTCTAAATTTGTTGACACTTTCACAGCCCTGCGCACGATCTCCGCAGCCCAGCACGTGCGTTTGTGTCACTTAGGAAGGCGAGCAAAGCACGCGCCATACGCACAAACACTCAAAATGGTACCGACCAGACTTTCTGGCGTCTCAGCTAGTCTCAACCAACGGTACTCTAAACGGTTGTTTATATCTTTACCATAGGACGCGCTTTACAGCGCTGTCACAGCTACCGGTGCGCGCGCGTTCCATGCACGAGGGCTCATTCCGCTCTCGTGAGGCTGAGCACGGCCGCTGCATCACCCTCTCCCGAGCGCGGGAGAGGGTGAGGCTAGCGACCGTGCTCAGCCTCACGAGAGCGGAATGAGCCCTCGTGCATCCGCGCGCACACTGTGACGGCTGTAGCGTCTTATGGTAAAGATATAAACAACCGTTTAGAATGCGTTGAATGACTGCCTTCATAGCTCTGTGGTTAGCGCGTCTGCCTGCTGATCAAAGGGTCAACGGTTCGAATCCCAGCCGGCGCCGGTCGTTTTAATTCGAATAGCATTCTTCGGATACTTCACGCACTTTTCGTCTATGATATCTATCTATCTATCTATCTGGCTATCTAACCTCTTACGCCGCGGGTCGATAAATAAATAAAAAAGACCGGCGCCGGCTGGGATTCGAACCGTTGACCCTTTGATCAGCAGGCAGACGCGCTAACCACAGAGCTATGAAGGCAGTCATTCAACGCACTCTAAACACTTGTTTATATCTTTACCATAGGACGCGCTTTACAGCGCTGTCACAGCTACCGGTGCGCGCGCGTTCCATGCACGAGGGCTATTCCGCTCTCGTGAGGCTGAGCACTGCCGCTAGCTCACCCTCTCCCGCGCTCGGGAGAGGGTGATGTAGCGGCCGTGCTCAGCCTCACGAGGCGGAATGAGCCCTCGTGCATGGGACGCGCGCGCACCGGTAGCTGTGACAGCGCTGTAAGCGCGTCCTATAGTAAAGATATAAACAACCGTTTAAAGTACCGTTGGTTGAGACTAGCTGAGACGCCAGAAAGTCTGGTCGGTACCATTTTGAGTGTTTGTGCGTATGGCGCGTGCTTTGCTCGCCTTCCTAAGTGACACAAACGCACGTGCTGGGCTGCGGAGATCGTGCGCAGGGCTGTGAAAGTGTCAGCAAATTTAGAATCGCCTCAAGAGTGGGCTGGCGTATCTAGAGTGTGCCGGCCACCTGACGAACGCGCATAACTCCGCACCGTTTGATGCTATTCGCATTAACGTAGATAATCATTCCCAAAGGATGGGTTCTGCTGATTTTTTTAATTTATTTATCGACCCGCGAGCGTAAGAGGTTAGATAGCCAGAGAGATAGATACATAGACGGACATGGCTGCCCGTGAAGGAGCTTCCCAGCAAAGCTGCGAATTCGTCAATTGAATAAAGGTAGCACAGACAACCGGAAGCATTCTGTGCGTTCACTGCATAATTCTCAACATGGCGTCGTTTCGCGTATCGTGGAACTCGCGGATGGCAGCGAACGACAAGCGTTGGACATCTACTTCGGAACTATTGTTCACGGTACCGGCGAATTCCGTCTTTCTTCGAAAGAGAAATTTCGAAAAGATCAAAGAACTGATATTCGTCCCGTACGACACGCCCGACCAGCAAGCCGATTGCACGAGGACGTTGCCGAGCCGTCGTCTCTTTTCGTGGCTGAAGACATGGCTCGCTCAAACGTCAAGCACGAAGTGCGTACTTCGAGTTAAATACGTTTGAGTACGGTTTCTTTACGAGGTGCGAATGTGGCCTATGCGTGGTGCTGCCCGACTTCGAGCCGGGAGTACACGTATTGAAAGGAAATCGGCAGCAAACTTCCGACATACAGTCTACCAGCTGCATTACTACGCTGGAAGAGTTCCTTCTGTAGCTCAGTGGAAAGATGTCCGCTTCACACGCAGCGGGCACGGGTTCAATCCCTGGTGTAGGTGTAACATTTCTTTTTTTTTTTTTTGACAAGCATTTTGGCGATGTTTGCATTTTTCTTTTTTGCAATTATCACTGAAAAAAAAACAATTGTTGTGGACGATACGTCGCTGAACTAAATGGTATGGGATTCCATTTTTGACACCTGCAAACTCAATGTAGTCACTTTCCACAAATTGCAAGGAGCATATGAATCGGGTAAGGTCCGCTTTCCGAGGTGCCCGTAAATGTTCTACAGGAATTGCAGCCAGCCATTGCTCCTGATCCCGTTGATCTTTTGTAGACTTGTGCAGCAGACTCGGCCGCACAATGCCACTTTCTTTCGGACGCAGGACATGTGAGGCAGCTTTTCACGCAACATATTGGGAATATTTTTTTCGGAGCCAGTCACGGAAATTTTCCACGGGCACTCACTACTAATTGCCAACACTTAAATGTACAAAACAACTCATCTTGAAGTACAGGACAGCAAGCGGAACAAACATAACTGCAAAGGAATCGCACAACGAACGAACGCATTTCGTCTGCTACGTGCAGAGAAAAGAAAAAAAAAAAAACCCGCACGGTTGGGTGTAGTTACGTGACTTCCGCTACTCACTCTATCCTCTCCACTTCTGCGTGCGGTGCGGGAGTTTCGGTTTCGGTTTCGAGCAGTTGCGTTTTTTAGCTTTATTAAAAAATATGTGACACTGTAGCAAAATATCAATTGGGTAGTATTTCGACACCATAGTAAATCGCCTGACAAAAAGGCAAAAAAATTTTAGGGGGTGTCAGTGTCTTTTTAAAGGTGTAGTGCAACGATTTTCAGACTTCGGCCAATTAACTGCGGAAATTAATCTGTGTCACCTGTAAAACGAAAATCTGAAAACCGCATTTTCTTGCGAGCGCTATGTAGTTCTTATTTTTAAAAAAATGAAACAAATCGAAGGTTGAAGTGCCTCTCAACTCTCCACGCCGACTTTCAAGTGACATACTCTGGGGGTTCACGTGGTTTTCCCTTGGGTTCTCTCTTCAGAGACCCCAGCTGCTTCCTCCACGATTGTCGACTTTAAAGGATTAGCCTTGTCGAAGATTGCGGCGAGTGATCGACACAAAAGACGGTTCGCCACGGGGCTGACGGCGAGTGTAGCAGCGGAGGGGGACAGGGTTTGTTGTCTTCCGCGTATCCCCCAGAGACGCCGCCATTTTGGTTCCTGTAACTGCCACAGGCGGCTGCAGATCTGCAAATAATTCGTTGTTTGCTTTGTGATTACACAGCAGAATAGCAGTTTTTCGGGGAAAGGTGAGGCGTTTTTGGTCACTTGGGCTTTCATAAACAATATAAAAAATTTAAACCGGCAATTCTTTCAACATTAAAGGGGCGGTGCAACGATTTTATGATTAAAAGAATTTGCGTCTTGTCATTTTTACGTTGTTTATCGTGTCCCGGAGGATAGAAAAACACCTCCTTCATTAAAAATGGCACGATTCCGCTGCATAATCGCAAAGCAAAAGTCGAGCTTTTTCCCCCACCTGCAGCCCCAAGTGGCAGCCGAAGGAACTACGGTGAAAAGATTACGTGACCTCGCTCGGCTCTAAGCTGCAGCATAACGCCCGCTAATGTGAGCAGAGAGAGGGAGGGGAAGCGTCCTCCGAGATAGCACACGGGAAGCTACACGGCAGTCCGAATGACGTCACTGGGAGTGCGACCAGGTGTGGCCTTGAAGACTGGGAGTGAGTTGAGGGATTCCCGAAATGCCAATATTTATCTTTTTTACGCAACAACTGGGACACGCAGGCGAAATCAGTTTTCTGTTCTTTAGTTCAGAAGTGTCAGAGGGCAACTTCACAAATCTTTGACCGAAGTCCGGAAATCGTTGCACCCCCTTTAAAATCGTTGCACTGCCCCTTTAAGGTTTTGATGAGCCCGACTTGGAAAGCACGTTTTAGTTTGGAACTAGGATTAAGTTATCTTTATAGCAGCATGAGGCTAAACTAGGATTCTGCCCAACATTGTACAACATCCTCGAATTAGTGGAGATTGAAATGTGAACACGAAGTGTGTGTCGTTAGCTTAGTGCCTGCGGTTACGAGCGGGCACTAAGCACTCGGCAGCGCTCAAATGCAAATGTGTGAACCAGCCTTGTCAAGCAGCACAAGTGTCCTATGAACGCCCAGAGGACATCCCCAGTATGTCAGGACCTGTTCACAGAGCTAAGTGTGACACTAGGGTTAATACTGGTCTAGGTATTGGAAATACACTGATGTAGTGGATTGGTTTTTCCGTAAGGACCGACTTTAGGAAAAGGGTTTTACGCTACGGAATGTTGAAATCGGTACGGACTATCATCAAGAACGTCATAAGCCGAGATTAGTGAATTTCCATTTATTTATGTATTTATTCCAGTACCCTCAGGGTCCACGGGCATTAAAGAAAATAGATGGTAACTTAACATATAAAAATGGACAAAAATATTAGTAATGCACAGTCTCGGGACACTTAGGCAAAAATAATGATCAACAGCACTTTTAAACAAATCTAGTGTGGGTATTAATATTAATGACACAGGCAGGCGGTTCCACTCTGACGATGTTCTCTGTATGAAGGAATCGTTATAGGCTGAGGTTCAATGAATAATGCGTGAGGAACTGGTGATTGATGCATGAAAAAATACAAAAAGTTTTGAAGTAGTTTTTTTTTTTTTTTTTTTTAGGATTAAGAATATGATTATGTAAAGAAAGCCAAGACTAGGTGACCTCCTCTTTCTGTTTTTTTAGCATACATGTTGTTTTGTTTTTGCAGTGTCTGGCCTTCCTGGATTTCCGACATCTTGCCGAGTACTCTCCCAGGAGAAGGGCCCAGGTGTTTGCAATTAGTACGCCTGGTGAGTTTTTATTGAGGAAACTCGCAAAGGCCTTTCACGTTACGAACCAAAACTTTTCACACATGACGTCATGCATCTTGCTTGGTGCATTTCTGGTTGCAATTTCTAGCCACCCCATTCGCCGACCTCTTTGGCTTCTCTAGTGTCCTGCACGAAAGTTGAATTGTGGACTATTTTTTGTAAGAAAACATGGACCTACATTTTGAAAAGACGGTATGCTGGCAGGACAAATTGGATGGACGGATGAATGTTAACGGCTGTACCCTTCATAACGGGCTGTAGCTCGCTCCACCTAACCTGAAAACTTAAACGAAAACAAAATATTTTTCTTTCCTCTTTCGAGTTATTTTTCCTTCCCTCTGCAGTTTTGTAACCATCGCCAGGCAATGTGGGATATTGCCAAAATGACCTTTGGGGGATTGGGTAAAAAAAAAAAAAGAATATAAGCCCGCATTCCCCACTTCCTTCTGCTGGCAAGCAGGACAAACCTTTTTTTGACTAGTCAAACCTCGTCGGAGTCGCCCCAACATGAGACCCAGTAGGGGACAGGGTTAAGATCTTGGGTCGGAGCCACGCGGGAGGGAGTCCCAATTTTCCTCCGTTCCGCCCGTCCCCCAGCTGTGCTGGTTAGTTGTATTTGCCCGAGACGTATTGGCGTTGCTCTCAAATGCTTCTGGCACGCACTTGGCCGGCAAAGACCAGCAGAGTGTGCGTCAGACTAGAAATATTCATTTGTTCAGACCTTTTCTACAGTCTGTCATGGTAGAAAGCTCTCGGCTCGTCATGATTGGTGGTTTCGTCCTCTACACTCCTCCCCAGCATTTGTTCTGCCAAAGACACACCACCTGGCCAAAGTAGAAAGAGGGGAGGGTTTTTCGGGAGGAGCCTGTCCCAGTTTGTTAAAGGGGAGGAGCTGCATCAGTTTCTTTAAGCTACCCAAACTAAAACATGCTCAGAATACCCGGGCCTCACTGTTGAGAAAACAGCAAATGGAAGATACGCCATAGCCACCACCAAATTTTCTCGCCTTCTTCGGCGGGCAACGTCACACTTTGCATAACTTTTGAGTCGAGTGGACAGCCTAAAAAAAGGCAGTATTTTGCACATGTTTTTTGTTTTGTTGGCACGAGCTTAACCGACATTCGTTTTGCACCGTCAAACTTTTTGTAACCCTTCGGGAACGAGCTGTACTGGCTTGTAGTGCCCCGTATTACAGGACCTGACGTCCAGGCACGTATCCAGTGGGGGGCCCATGGGGCCCGGGCCCCCCTGAAATCTTTCATTTTGCTGGGACCTCCTCTCCCCCTCCCCCTCATACAGCATTTTGTCATGGGCGGCCCCCACCCCCAAAACAATATCCTGGCTACGTGCCTGCTGACGTCACATTTTCAATCTTACCAGTACAGCCTCTCACACCAAATTTGTGACTTCAATATCTCTGCAAAAAAGAAGAATATAATTCTGACTTGCAATTTGGGTTACTAGTGTGGAAGTGTCTATTAACATGTTAAACCAATTTTGAGGTGAATTAGTGACTATCAGAATATTGCCGGAGCTCCCTTTAAACCCTTCACCGTTTTGGACAAGCCTAGCTTGTCCAGCTAGAGCCATCCCCAAACCGTTTAGGACGAGTGTAGCTTGTCCGCGCACATCGGCGGTTTTGGAAGACCCAGGCTCATTCAGCACTTAGTTTGTGGCGCTGCTCAGAGATGGCAGCACGTTTTTATTATACACATTTTTAAGGATGGCGATCAATTGTGGAGAGATGTGCAGCCCGAGCCACACGTGCAATAAAAAAACAACAAGAAACGATATAGGATTAAAAATGGCAAAAAAAAACAACAATGGTTAAGGGGTTAACTTGCAACGGATTAGCTGTGTTTCTCAACCACTGATGTTCTGGGGCCCCTTCTGGACCAGCAGAAGCGACAGGGGACTTCGTCCACCGGAGAGAGGGGAGGTAATGGCCAGTTAAAATGACAAAAGGGTAAACCAGGAAAAGTAATTGCATGCAAGCCTTGGTTGAAGCTCTGAAGCTTTGAAGTGGAGTATAATTAACCCCTTCTCCTTGACAGACATGGTTTGGTCTATTTGTCTCTGTGGGATTGAAACTTAAAATTTGTATTTCTGTTTTTTGTTTTTAAGCAGAATGTTTTTTGGAGTTTCTCTTAAAGTCTAGACTAAGACAGGTTTCTACAGCGTCATGTGACCACCTGACGTGACATGAGGTCACGTGATGTTGAAGTGTTACGAGACTGCAAGTCAGGTCATATGACTTACGACAGTCGCATGGTTTGTGCCACTGTGGGTCATGCGATGTGACGACAGGTCATGTTACCAGTCCGTCAGCTCACATTCTGCGTAATTCTGGCTTTATACATAGTGTAATCAGGGTGATGTTTATTTTCATTATTGTATGCTAACGCATCGAACCCACTTTAGATGGTCCGCAAAAGTAACTTTCAAAATGTATTTCATTGCGACTTACTACAGAGGTGCGCGTAGGTGGGGAAAGCTTGGAGTTAAAATATCAACAATAAACTTGCTTCATTAAAAAGAAGAAAAAAAAGAGCCTGTTTTGCGCAATCTAAAGTTACATTTGCAGGTGGTGTCATGGCCGTGCTGGCCTAGTTGTATGGGCCGCTGACAGATGGCACAACATCAGACGCGCAGGTATGAGGCAGCTCGACCGGTCATTCCAAAAAGGGGGGACCATGAGATTTAGATTTGTTTTTCTATTCAGTTTGTTTTGAAAAACTTAATAACAGGGTGCGCACAGGTCCTTGAAACCCTTGAAAACCCTTGAATTTAGAAATTGGGTTTTCAAGGCCCTTGAAAGCTCTGGATTTTTTTCTAGACCTTGAAAACCCTTGAATTTGAAAATTTTGCTTGCAGGGCCCTTGAAAGCCCTGGATCTTTTGGCTAGACCTTTAAAATCCGTGAATGGCTATTGATAATAGCAAATTCGGGTATATATTGTACATTTTTGTTATGTTTATCGATTTTTTTTTCTCGTTTCTGTCCAAGTTATTTTAATTTGTTTTGATTTAGCCGATGTTCATTGGTTGGTTGGCCGCATCGGAGCAGATCCGAATTCAAATCTAATCTGATCCGGGAACGCTTTGCGCACTGTTTCTGCCATTGGCCTTGTGTTTTGTCGTCGGCCGCAGCAAAAGCAGGTTTCAGGGTGCATGGCTCTGCAGTGATGAATACAAGGACTGGGTGGCGCCAGATACTACAAATAGCATTGTGCAAGATGCAAGCCTTGCGGAAAAATTTTCGATGTAGCCGCCATGGGCAAGTCGGTATTAAAGAGCCATATGAAGAGCGCGAAACATACCGGCACCATGAAGATCACAGCCAAGAGCTTGGTGCAAAATTACCTGGCTCTGGGCACGAGTGAACAAACCACTGTCCCGCCTCCACCGCAGTTACCAAACCTAAACTCTGCTTGCAAGACGCACGAGTTGGTGACAAATGCCGAAGTGTTGTGGACTCTGAAGGTTGTCACAACCCACTGTTAGGTCCTTGAAAATACTCCCACAAGGCCTTGAAATTCCTTGAATATCCTTGAATATCTTTCTTTGGATCCTGTACAAACCCTGAACAAATTTCTGCACTTTCAAAAATTGTACATTAGAGAGGCATTTGCCATGCTGCAGTAAGTGTAGTGAAAACTTTTGGAAGATTGTCTGCTAGTCCCAGCGCTGGCGCGTGTCTCGACGCTTCTTACTTTTGTCAGGAGCATATGCAATTGTGCGAGTACAATCATGACATTATCCGCAAAGACCGACATATATTTTCCAAAACAGATTCTGGTTTCTTTTAAAGCAATAGCTTTACCGGCGACTCTTTGCAGGGATTTCGGTGCCGGCGTTTCTCGTCTGTCATCACAGCGGAGATAGAAAAACCTTTCTCTCCCCTCATGGTGCATAGAGAGAGAAGTCAGGCGTTCCAATTGGCCACACCGCGCGAAGAGGGAAGAGGCACCGACGACCCGCCAATAACGGTGTGACGACGAGGAAGCGTTGGCGAAGTGTCCTTGCCCGTCTTCTGCCAACGATTACTTCAAAACGGGCGTTTTTAACCATTACTTGCATTGTACGAAATCCCACTTTGGCAGTATCCAGATGCTACGCATAATGTTGGAGGGTTTTAGAAACTTCCACCGCGTCCGATTTCATCATAACGTCTCTAGTTCTTGAACCCAACTCGAGACGTAAAATATGTTCTGCCAAACCTTGTCATCTTGTGCCCGTCTTTCACGCAGAGCCTCGCCTCGTTTCTCCGCTTCCCTCTCGTCGCCAGACGTCAACGTTAAACCCTCTCTTCACCACCCAACAACACCGGGATAACTTGCACCTCCGCCTGCACCGTCACTGCCGCAGACTCTTCCTTATGGCACCGCCACGCCAAGGTTGTACTCCGCCCCGGGAGCCAGCACGAAGGGAACGGCCGACTTCTGCGGCTCGTGACCGACGTCAAACCGACGCCGACCGCCGACGAGATACCAACCATGCTGCGTGCACACGGCGACGCAAGGATACTGAAGTGCGCGGACCTGCTACAGCCGTCGCTTTTACTTCTTTGCACGTTGTGGGCGAAAAGGGAAACTTTTTTCTTTTGAACAAGGTAACTTTATCTGCTGATATTTTAATACCAAACCTCCACCAGCCGTACGCACCTCTGTAGTAAATTGCGGCGCGATACATTGAGAAACAGGTTTTTGCAGTGTTATCATTCACGTTCTACAGTGCGAGAGAAGGGAATACGATGAAACGATAAGTTATTTTTGTCGGTTTGTGTACGCTTCCAAAGAAAATAAAAGTTTCCATTGCATGTTTTTTTTACCCCATTGAGGTGGCCACCCCCTGCATTGGAATGCCCTCTGCGAGACGTGCCTGGGTATGGTGCGCAGCTTCTCGAAGGCTCTCAGCGACACAGAGGCCCTGCCCCTCTGAAAGCCACGCCCACCTTCGCAACACAGCGTAAGCCGTTCGAGCCTGTGGCCATACTTTTGGGTCGTAGTACTCGTTTGTAAGTTTACCGGCTTGGACAAAGTATGAATCGCTTCCAGAAAAAAATTAACTGGGACAGTTCGGTCAGTTGTGCTAAGAAAGATGTTCGATCGGCAGAAGTTCATCATCATCATCATGATTTTGTTCAACAATTGTCTATAATAAGGCACAACATGCTGAAATAAATAAAATGCGCATACATGCTTACAGTGCAATCCACTTATAACGATACCACATATAATGATGTACTGCTTATAACAATCAGTTTCTAGAGTTTCTGGACTAGAAATGCTCAGTTTCTAGTTCAAATACAAACATAATTGGTTGTGACGACTGAATTGTTTTTTCATTATCTCTATAAGTGGATGCACTATATAAGAGGGAACTGGGAAGCAGACAAAAGTAAAAATGAACTGTTAAGAAAGAATAAGCATCTCATTCAACTGCTTCTTAAAATTAGCATGACTGTCAAAAATATCAAGGTCTGCATGCCCAAAGTTATTTACAGACGTCTGAAATTGCATTATCGGCGAAGACGTACATTGATCGCAAGAGTAAAACAAAAGAGCATTCCGACAGACTAGCTCCAAAAATCCCTGCATGCAAAACTGCGCGCATTGCGTCATGGTACACCTCTGGCCATGGAGAGGAGCGGCCTGGTTTTGGTTGCGATTGCCTCGCTTCCGAAGTGGTACATCTGCAGCACTTCCGAAGTAGTACATCTTTTCACAAAAATAAAGTTGGTGCTCACTTGGATTGCACCCATTCGTCTTCGTGAGAGCCGCTGTTGAAACACGAACCTCCAGCGGCCGTGAGGACCTGCCCAGACTAAGCGAGGAGTTGGAGTACGGCCTGTCGCGTCCTACACCCTTCTGGCGGCCTGGCTAGCGGTCAAGTGTGAAGCGTGACTCTCCTGGCAATGGGTAATTTAAGAAGCCCATTGAGGAGATTGAAGAGGATGACTGGACCAGATTGTTCTTCCATACGTGCCTTTGTAGTCCTGTCATTACGCGCACAAACTCTGCATTTTACCCGTATTGGTAGGCAACTCCTACATTTTAATATGAATTTAAGGGAAGTCGCATACTCCAAAATGCAAGCATTGTGTTTGATCGTAACTGGGATGTCGTGACGTGAAGTTGGCAGATCGAAATCTAAACTGTGGGCAGAAGGTGCTTCGCACGGCAAGATGCTTTGCACGGCACTATGGCGCTAGGATCGCTTCATTTTTGCATGATGTCTATTCAGACGAGCAACTTGACCTGCGAATACTGTTTTTAAAGATAAACTTGGATTGCAAATAAATTTTTTTCTGTTGTATTTCTAAGTTTTATTTTTTAGAAGAAAATTTCTTAATACCTGTCCCTTGCAGTAGAGAGTCGTAACACAAGTACGCAGACATCCTGTCTACCTGTGTTCAAAAGAGATATTTTGAAATAATACGCTATGCAAATATTCAGTTAAAAAAATATTAGTCCCAAAAAACAATTTTCTTAAAGGCTTTTTTTTTTTTTGGAGCAAGTTGAATTGGACAGATTTTTTAAATACCCAGGCTTTACAGCATGCCGTTCATTATCTCTAAATTCAAGATAGCTATTGAGAAATCGACGAGTAATAAAGACGATGCCAGAATCGGCATTCGAAGTTTTCCGTGCTCTCCGCTGGGACAACGTCGCACGTTGTGCAACTTGCAAGTCGAGCGGGCAGTCTAAGAAGGATGGCATCTGGTCCGTTTGTTTCTTTGGCGTGAGCTTCAGTAGCATTGATTCTATGCCGTTAGACTTTTTGTGGCTCGTTAAAAGCAAGCTGTGCTGCCCCCATTACGACATTCGACGTCACCTTTTCGATGTTGCCGGCAGACTCTCCCAGGTCCTCGAGGCCATATTTGAAACCTCAATAACTTTGTGAAAAAAGATTATCGTGGCTAGCAATTTTCCTTACCAGCGCACATGCATCTGTTTGAGGCAAATCAATGACTGGAGATTTCGCCGGAGCTCTCCCTCTGAAACTCGAAATCAGCCATTTGTTTATGCCTCATCTCGACCATGGGTTATTTGTGGTCATATTGCTGCTGCGTGAGCACTCAATTCTGCGAAGTTGTTGTTTTATTACGGTTTGTCTTCCTCAGCTGCACCACCGTCGGCACTGAACGAGTCGTTGGCACGGATGCGCAAGCTGGTTCCCGAACGTCGTGAGTAAAACTTGCACTTGCGGCGCGATGGCTTCGTGGGAGCGCGGGTTTTGGCAAGTCACCGGAGCGACCCGCACGAGAGTCTGATCGTAGTAGCGGCGTATTTGCACGCACGGACGTTTTTCTTTGAAGGGGGATTGAACGTCACAGAGTTTTAACACGGAATGTGTTTTGTGAGTCTTTTTCTGCGAGAAAATTATTGCGAACGTGCGTCGTGTACATAACGTCGGGAACGGGCGACGGGAACTGTTGTCGTGGACGACCGACATGCTGGGAGTGTCTCGCGACATTAAGGTTGTGCGTAAAGTTTACGAAGGCCCACGTAAAATCATGGAAGAAAGACGCTCCAGCAGGGCTCAAACCCGGGTTGGTGCGGTGGCAGTCGGATATCATGGCCGCTGGGCTGCGTATTAAAGCTGCGCTGGTGGGGTAAAGGATTTCATTTTAATGCAAACGTGTAGCGAAAGTGTCACGTTTTGATTGAAGATAATAAAATAAAATTTGTGGTCGGTTTGTCTTGCTGCATACCCGACCTGGAGGAATAACACGGAGCCAACGGTTTCAACAACAAGAAACTACATTTAATGGGACATGGACAGGACGATTAACATTGTTACCAACGGCGGCTGAGTCCAGTCAGCGACTCCCGCGCGCCGCCTCTGATGCTCCTTATCAAGGCGGCGCACGCGATGTGCGCGTGGCTGGCGTGACGTTGCCGCCACGCGAGAAAAGTTCGGCACCTTTGACTTGCAGGCGGGCAACTGGGCTGTAGAGCCGCCAGGGTGCCTCACAAATTATTTAAAAAAAACAGAAGGAAAAAATTAAATAAAAAATCAGCAGAACCCATCCTTGGGAATGATTATCTACGTTAATGCGAATAGCATCAAACGGTGCGGAGTTATGCGCGTTCGATCAGGTGGCCGGCACACTCTAGATACGCCAGCCCACTCTTGAGGCGATTCTAAATTTGTTGACACTTTCACAGCCCTGCGCACGATCTCCGCAGCCCAGCACGTGCGTTTGTGTCACTTAGGAAGGCGAGCAAAGCACGCGCCATACGCACAAACACTCAAAATGGTACCGACCAGACTTTCTGGCGTCTCAGCTAGTCTCAACCAACGGTACTCTAATCGGTTGTTTATATCTTGACATAGGACGCGTTTACAGCGCTGTCACAGCTACCGGTCGCGCGCGTTCCATGCACGAGGGCTCATTCCGCTCTCGTGAGGCTGAGCACGGCTGCTACATCACCCTCTGCCCGAGCGCGGAGAGGGTGCATGAACATGCGCGCACCGGTAAGCTGTGACAGCGCTGTAAAGCGCGTCCTATCGTAAAGATATAACAACCGTTTTAGAGTGCGTTGAATGACTGCCCTCATAGCTCTGTGGCTAGCGCGTCTGCCTGCTGATCTAAAGGGTCAACGGTTCGAACTCACCGGCGCCGGTCTTTTTTATTTATTTATCGACCCGCGGCGTAAGAGGTTAGATAGCCAGATAGATACATAGATAGACGAAAAGTGCGTGAGTATCAAAGAATGCTATTCGCATTAATATATCCGCATTTCAGGTACAGTCGCTGATCGATTATTCGGACTCCGCAGGGACCGAAAAAACGTCCGAATAGTAGAGCAGTCCGAAAAATCAGCAGATTGAAAAACTTGCCTTTATTACTTCCAAGTGGGCTTAAAAAGCCGTAAATAGCGCCTTGTTTCAGGTTACGCCTCCGTTTGCGTTCTGGCAACTTTCTGTTAGCTTGAGAATCGCTGCCTTTCTTCCTAGCGTTATGGCTGAGTACTTTCTGCGCTTCTCCATGACACATCGCAGCGGCAGAAGAACGGATGGGGCTATGACGTCCAAGCCAGCGTTGTGCGAACGAGATGAGAGGCGCATATCAACGACGTAAAATGGCGACTACGACGCCATTACGACGTAAATGGCGACTGGCGACGCAAAGAAACGGAAAAGCAAAATGATAATAATGATGATGATGATGACATGCAGCTAAATGGAAGAAAAGGACTAGCATAGCGTCCCAAGCGGTACGACGTAGAAGTACTCAAGTAGCGACAGTAGCTCTGCCAAACCAAGCCAATCCATTTGCAGCCAACATAGAATTCAAAATGGCCACTTCCCTGTGGTGTTTTCCGCTGATCGCTCGCGACGATTTTCTCCAAATAATCAAACTTTCGGACTTCAAGCTGATCCGAAACATTGGTCGTGAATAGACACTATTTCTATGGGGTAAGTCACGGTTCCGCCCTTAGGTCTAAAATATCGAACAAGTCCGCGTCCGAAAAGAAAAAATATTGAGATTAGCGCGATGCGAGTTCGTTAAATCAAGGTTATCCAGTGCGAGCGCTGCGTTACATGGAGTTACACAAATACAAGCGCTTCTATGAAGGTCGCGATCAGGGAATAGAAAAGTTCATTAAATAGAGGATTTCAGATTGTATACAGGTCGTTACATCCAGGTTTAACTGTACTTCGTTTTCTCCGGAGCCAAAAATCTGTTGTGCATGTGCATCACAAGGCACCGTTTGCTCGGCCGGCGTAGTGCAGGGGGCATCAAACATGCATTCGCAGAGAAGAACTCGATCCAACCACGTCTGCAGTCACTTCTTGAGGATAATAATTTTAGGGCAAAAACTTTTATGTGTGAGTTGCCTGACCAACTGGCCCGTCTTCCGTCAAAAGAAGAGGCACTCTGGGTCACAGTGGCCAGGGAGTAAAACAAGTCGGGGAAATTGTCCTCTATCCCGATGGGGCGCTCATTTGCAAGTTTCTGATTTAATCACTGGGAGCTGTTTGTCAAAGTTGTTACAAAAGCATGCATGGATCTGTGCCATTTCATTGAGGCTCAATGAACCATCCGTTCCCCCTCGGTAATTCTGACTGATATATTGATTTCTAGAGGAAGATGAATGCGCGAATAAATTAACCTTGCACCTGAAATGAAGCGAGACTTGCACCCCCTAGGCGACTGGTGGCCGCTGCAAAAATCCGCCCGGTTCAGGATTTCGTTCCAGGGAACTTTGAAACTAGCAGAGTGCTCTGCCATCCGAGCTAGTCGTCGGTTGCCACCAGTCTTGATTGTGGCCACTGCAGGGTATAATTATTTTTAGGGGAAGTTACCAAGGTAAAGAAGCTACGCGTTAGGATAAATGGACTTCAACCTGAAATCCTTAAGTAAGTCATTAACGTCCAATCTCATCGCTTCATGATTATGATCAAGGCTGGTAGCAGCTGTTAACATCCATTTGCTCTGCTCACTGCCAGCCCCTGGTTAGCCGGGTTGGTAGAGCACTCCGCTACTCTTGCAGAAATCTCAGAACTGAATCTCGGACTAGGCAGATTATTCTAGCGGCCACCGGTTGCCATTAGGGCGCGAGTTGCCCTTCATTTCAGGTGGAAGTCAATTTATTTTTTAAGTAATTCTGGCTTTCATCCATTCACTTCGTAGTTGCTCTAAAATGTTTGCTGCGCCATGCAGTTTTCCTGGCAACAGTGGCGGAATCGAGTTGCAGGTGTCGTTGCATTTCAGAGCCTCCGGGGACAATGATGAGCCCCCTGTCGGCGGGCGCCCCGAAGCCACCAGCCGTCGAGCCCCGCTCCTTGTCAAGGTGACGGTTACAAGTGTACCACGCTGATGTCGTTCACGCGACCGTGGTGACCATGTTAACCTTTTGAGTGCCACGCCCAAGTATACTGGGGCACGTTCTTGTGTATTTTCAGTTTCAGCTTGCTCCCTGCCCCTCCAAACTGGGCTGTCATTTTTTCTCATGTGTAGTGGCATGTTTGAGCAAGTGATGAAAACAGTGGGCTCATTCGATTCACCGGCGCCTCCTACACCAGCTGCACTCGGTGCGCACCGCCACATTCGACTTACGAGTGCAGCCTATGTCAGAACACAACCGGAAGTACGCTGCCCTGCCTTTTTTCTGTACCGGTGCGGGCAGGTGCAGGTAAATGGAACAAGCTCAGTGTAGTGTTTTGTAATGTCACTTTTTAACGGCATGCAATTTTTTTTATTTTTAGGGGACTTCTGTTTTGGTATGCTCCTTTGACAAAATGGTGAATCTATGTCGCTCAACCTTGTGCTTCGTGGCAAACACCGAGATCTAAAAATTACTAATGAACTCGGTATTCGACGAATAAAAAAATTGGCTGCATGTTTAGTCATTCTGCCAAATGCGTTTATTTGCATTAGCTTTTATAGAATGAATGGTGCTCTCAGTTCGCCTCGTGCCTAGGGCAGTGCTTGAAATGGAAACAGATTACGTCACACCATTGTCTTTTTGTGATGCTGTGCGCACTTCCCTTCAGCACCACCTGAATACAAAGCCTTTGCACTGAATTTTCTGGGTCAACAACAGGGGAAGTGCGCTTTACTGTTGTTTCAACTCCTCATTCCACGCACTCATTCTACACCACCTGTTTCTGCTCCTCTTTTCTTTCCCTACCTAAGCTCCTCTGCTCCATGCGCTTTCTCACACCACCTGCTCTGCTCCTCCTGTTCCTGCATGCTGAGTTCGTAGTTAAGTCAGCAGCGCACTTGGCTTCCGTGCCGGTGACCGGGTTTCAAACCCTGGCGCTGTTTTCAGTTTCTTCAAGATCTTTTAGCAGTTATGGGCTGACCGACCTACACATTTTGTACTTGCACGGCTCCTGGGGCTGGCTTTAGAACAAGAAAGTTACAGTTATGAAGAGACCAAGGCTGAAAAGGCTGCTCAAAGGAGTCACTTCAGGGTGTGAAGTTGAGGTACCACTGAATAGCACAGGGTCTCGAAAAGTTCAATACATAAGAAAAATATGTCATAGGTTGAATGTATGCAGGTATCAATGATGTCCTTGCCCATAAAGTGTGTCTTTTATAAATAAATATTCTTCAAGGAGCGTGCTACAGTGTTACCGAGACCAAATTTTGAGTTCGGCGTGGGGGAAGAAAAACTCTGGCACCTAAAGGGTTAATTCTTGTCACTGATAGTGTTGATTTGTACCCCGATCTCAACGTAACTTTTTTTTTTTTTATGTTTTACTGATAATGTGTGTTTTTATCACTACGCATGAAAAGTGCAGATTTATTTAGTTATATTGATCTAAATTTTCATATCCAGGCTGTTTACAAGCAAGTTCTGCAAATCTTTTCCTCTTTTCTTTCTGCTTTTTGATTACCACACAGTTTTGCCCATGAAATCTTTGAATCTAGAATTTGAATCTGAATACTATATCCTAGAGGGCAACAAGGCTAAGATCTTTGTAAAATGTTAGTTATAAGAATGTTTAATTAGTAAAAGTTTTGTTGACTCATTTCTAATTATCAATGAAAGATTTGAAACATGCGATAACTTTTTTGTAGAATGCTTCTAAAATTATAAGAATGGGTTTGTTGCACTATGTACAGTTCGTAGAACATGCAGACATAAATCGTGCCATAGCTTTTCAACGGGGTATTGTACAAAAGTTAGGCAGAAACATATGTGATAAAGTTGTGATTTTCTTGGAAACTATAAAAGATAGGAAGGGATGATGTAAATTATAATAATGCTTTATCACTCTGTTCCTCTGAACAACCGAAGTCTTGATATGAGGCATATTCATAATTATACAACTTGCACAATACAGAGATAGAAAAATGATATGGTATGTTTGTGCTTAGCACAACATATATACAGCAGGTGTGAGAATTTAATATACATTGCTCTTAAAGGGGCACTAAACGGTGTTTTGAGATCGTCTTGTTATGGCGCAAATTCAGTCTACATGCTTGAAGCATTCTAGAAATCTCCAAATTACAAATCCCACGTGACCTTTTCTTCTATTAAAAACTCAACCAAACATCGCGATGCACACTTTTTTTAGATATATTAGAAAAAGGGTGTGCATAATGTTGGGTTGCGTTTTTAACAAGTAAACCATGCATGATTGTAATTTTGGGGTTTCTAGAATGCTTAGGGTGTATAGACTGACCAGGACAGGATTGTAAAAGAATAAACAAGTAAGACAAGGACAGCACAATCACATCTTCCAAATGAAAGATGTGGTTGTGTTGTCCTTGACTTACTTATCTATTTTTTCTTTAATCCTGACCTGCACTTACACGCTCTTCGTCCATCTATAGCATAGACTGTTTACGCCATAAAAAGACAACCTCTAAATGCACTTTAGTGTCACTTTAATGGGAGGTGATCGTGGGACGCATGCCTAGTATATAGAGTTTTTATCGGTTCAGCGTTTTTACTGTCGCCTTCTCCTTCCTCTTTGTCTGCGGTATGGCCTAGGCAGTGGAGGCGCTGAAGAAGAAGCCGTTTGTGGCCTACTTTGTGGCAGAGCTGCCGGAAGTGAAGAGCCGGACGCTGTTCGCCCAGTGCCAGCCTCTTATCTGGGCCATTGAAGGTACGCAATTTTTCGCTTCTTCGACGTTGAGTTTGGCTATTGCATTAATTTTGTCAGGGAAGTCTACTTACCAGAGCATGGTACAACCTTTAAAGGGGAGAAGCTTGGGCAGTTTGATACTTTGGTGTTCTTGAACTCTTTGATCTCGAGGAACCCCTATCTGCCTTGAATGGCAGCTGAGGAACCCCTCCCAGCCTCGGTATTGATCCAGTGAAGCGGTTAACAAGCTTACAGGCCTTGTAAAGACCAGTGCACTTACCATGGAGTGTTTAACTTATAGCATGGTGTGAGATATGTATGGGTCTGGACAACCGCACGCGTTGCAGCTGCCAGATACGATATAAACTCGTTATTACGGACCTTGATAGTGATGAAGATTTTGGTCTGTTGTAAAAGGAGTATGCAGAACACAGATACTCTTGCTACAGACTTTGACACAGATTACGACTGGAGTCTGTTCGAACTGGTGAGACTGACAAAACGGGAATGGATATTAGCACTGGCTTATCGAAACTTCAAAACTTCTATAGGTAGTGATTTTTTATTGAGTTGTACTTCTGATCGTCCTCACTGTGTGCTTTCGGTCATACTAAGCTCACAAGGCACCGAGCGCGACAACAGCAGTTCGCAGAATGGATGCCACCACCAAACCAAAGCCACGTGATGTCCGACTACCGTTGAAGATTCTGCCGTAATGGAATTGAGAACTACTTAACAGATTCCCTAATACGGTCCATTATATCCGAACGTATGTTATAACAGAATCTGTAATGGGCGAAGTTGGCTGAATGGCATTGATACGAAGACCCAACCAAACCTCACAAATTGGCGTGTCATAACTGAACGTCTGCCATAACTGGATCTGTTACAACGAGGTTATGCCGTAGTCCTTGGCTCGCCTTGGTTGTAATCGGCTACACCGGATGGCTCCTCGAGATACATCTAGTGGCGGCCTGTAGCGGCTCGATTTCCCACGCTTCTCTATGGGAGACATGCTTGCTTTTCGAGTTGTTTTCTGGGTGTGCCTCTTTATGTAGAACTTGGCACTTGCGCTATGCGTGTTGCTTAGATACTGCTTCGTCATTGACCCTGTTTCCTTGCCTCCACGGGTGCAATGGCAGTTTTATGAACGCATCAAAGCAAGGAGATCTCTGGCGCGGTGTTCTTGCCAGCATTCGTCAAGGTTGGGCAGACGCTCCGAGCAGAAAGAATGTGTTCCCGGGCCCCGCGAATGAGACTCTTTTCTTGGTTTTGCTCGTTTTTTTTGTTTTTTTAAGTTGGTTTGTTTAAGGGGGACGCAGATCTTAAAATATAAAAAAAATCGTGAAAAATGCCGTTTTTCAAAGTTCACGATTTGGAGGTCTATATAGTTTAGAGTATGTTTTCACAAAATATAAATGCTCAATTCGATCTCTAAATATGAAAATAATGACAATTTGTAAGCGTTGACAGACCTGACTTGAAGCCTAAACTCTAAAAATTTGAACAAACTTCAAGCCGTCGGAGCACCGCAACGGCTCAACCGATCGGAACCATCTTGGTCTTGTTCGAAAGCTGGTTTCCGCGCTCCAACGCGAGTGTACTCCCTCAAGGCCGCGACGTCATCGATGCCGTACAAAAGGCCGCCACCAGCGCTAGGAAAGACGCTGATTGGGGCAAAGCGCGCGCTTCTCCGAGGCGCAGCTCTCCCATCGGCCAAAACGTGCGCCTCCTCTCCTGGCTTCCCCGGCGCGTCAGTCCCGGTCGCTCCGCAGGCTCCCGTGTCGTGTCGTCTGCTTTCGCTCGCTCGCTGTTCAAGACGCACGCTGCATTCGCATTTCTCCACTTTCTATATCAATATTTTCAGTGTTTTTCTTGTGCTTCCTAGTGTTTTTGTATGTTCCCTGTCTTCTTCGCATCGTTCATGTAAATATTTTGATACCTCCACTTTGTTTAGCTTTCCCTTTTCGTATATGTTTGCCCTCCTGTGTCGACAGAGGTAAATAATACTTGCTTAGGTCTAAAGCGTTTTAAGTGCCGCACTTCCTGCGCATGAACGAGTGCGTGGCCGGCGCCTCTGGCAGGGTCGTCTTTCAAACAACACTTTGCGAGCTGGCCGGGTTGCGTTGATTGCGAGGCTACGAAGTGCTGCACCGTTGTTATCTTTTTCCGCCAGCGTGATGCCCTTTCGTTAGATAAAGCCTCATAGTGTTTTTTTTTTCTTTCACTTTAAATTGACAGACACGAGTCCGTAGACGCGAGAGAATGTGCGTGATACGAATACCAAAATGGCAAATTGGATTGGATTGGATTGTGGTGGCTCTTCTCTTTGTATCGGGTGAGCA
This sequence comes from Ixodes ricinus, assembly GCA_037355805.1. Taxonomy (NCBI): domain Eukaryota; kingdom Metazoa; phylum Arthropoda; class Arachnida; order Ixodida; family Ixodidae; genus Ixodes; species Ixodes ricinus. The sequence continues at coordinate 76,927 of JAZHYW010054633.1, forward strand.
GAGATCGAGCTCCGCTCTAGCCGTATTTCACTTCTTAGCTTTCTCTATTTTTCCGCCACCAGTCCTCGAGTCTTCGTTTTGTGCCCTCGAGGGCCTCGGCTCTTTTTGCTACCCGTCTGTCCCTCCCCTCCTCGGTCTCCACGGCAACCGTGAATCCCAGGGCCTCAGGGACCGAGTCCGTTACCGGTTGCGGGGTCAGACCACGGCAGGCGATCACAATGTGATCTATTGTTTCGGTGTCAGTCCCACAGATGGTACAGAGGGTCTCCAGCTCTTCAGTAAACTTTGCTCTCCAAGTTTTTGTTCCGAGAGTTCCTGCCCGAGCCTGAAACAATAGACCACTTCCTTTTGTGTTATCATAGAATTCCTCCTTCTTGATGATGTCTTTGTGAGAGCTGTACGTCCGCAGGGATGGTTTCCGGGACATCCCGTCCCTCCAGCGTCGTTGCTCTTCCTCCTGTACAAGCGTCCTCAACGTCTTGTCATCGGGCCCTGTGTTTTCCTCCCTCTCCTTGCCCGGCTCCCCTACTGTTTGGGTCGGTATATGATGGCGGTACAAGAGCGTCCTGGTTCTCTTTCTCCATTTGGTATTCCGGTCCTTGTAGATCATGTATTCCCACACCTTGTGGGCCCATCTGGCGTGGTCCATTCGGGCCAGGCGTCTCTCATATCCTGTCTTGGCCACCGTCTCCCTGGCCTCAAAGCCCGACCAGCCCAGGTCTCCCTGGACTGCTTCATTGGGGCTGTTCGACGGGGCCCCGAGGGCCATCCTACCAGCTTCGCGCTGTCTTGTCTCAATAAAGTTGCGAGTGGTGGATGATAGGCAGGTCACCCCATTCCCGAATAGTGATTCCCGGAACCACCACCATCTTCCACAGGCCCCTCATGACCTCAAACCTGTTGAAGGCCCAGAGAGCTTTTCTTCCGAGGATCCATTTCCCTCTCAGAGCCCGCCTGCGAAGTTGTTCCTCGTACAGTCCCAGATAGTTTGGCCCCTTCTGTATTTGAATTCCGAGATATTTATATTTTTCAACCCAGTGGATTTCCTGCCCTTGTATTGTAAATTTCGACCCTGTATATACGTCTATAGTGCCCCATCCCATCACTGAACATTTTTCCGGGTTGAATTGGAGCCCGAGTTCTAACCCCGCTTTTCCACAGGTGTCCAAAGGTCCTGAAGGTCCTGTGGGGTGTCGGCCAGGAGCAAGATGTCATCCGCATAGAGGAGACCTGGCACACATTGTTTAATCTGTTGTCCCATCTTTGTGTATGTCAGGTTAAAACCTTTGTTGCTTTGTTGCAGATCCTGCTCCATTCCACTGATATAAAGCATAAACAGCAGTGGTGACAAAGGGCAGCCCTGTCGCAGTCCCCTTCCAATCTCTACCTCCTTTGATGTATTTTGGTCCCATTCGATGATTACCCTGGATTCTCTGTATATTTCTCGCAGGAGTTCTATCGCCTCCTGCTCTAGACCAAGTTCTGCCAATTTCTTCCACAGCCGTTCATGTTCCACTGAGTCGTAAGCTTTGGAGATATCGAGGAAGCCCGCAAACAGGGCTCTCTTCTCCAGGATGGCAATTTCTATACTCTGCCCCAGTACAAAGATGTTATCTTCCAACCTTCTTCCCTCCCTGAAGCCATTCTGGAGTTCTCCCAAAGCGTGGTTGTTCTCCGCCCATTGTTGCATCCTTCGCTTAATGATCTTCATAAAAACTCTGTACCCTACTGGTGTGACGTTGATTGGACGGTAATTCTTCAGTGTCGTTTTTTCTCCTGACCCTTTGTAAATTAGTTTCATTTTACCAATTTTCCATTCCTCTGGGATCGTCTTTGTCCGCATTATTTCATTGAAGCTCTGTCTGAGGTGTTCTCTTCTTCTTTCTCCTAGTTTTTTGAGCACTGTCATTGGTACCTCGTCCAGCCCTGCTGCCGTCTGTCCACTCGACCTCTTCAGTGCCCTCATCAGCTCTCCTCGCGTCACCGTGCCCGTTATCCCTTCCCCCTCCCGCAACTGGCTTCCCTCCAGCCTGTCAGGTTGCCCTCTTGCTGCCTCTTCCGTCGAGGTGTTGGTATCAAACTCATCTGCCCTCTCCTTCTGAAAGGTCCTCCTGGTGTAGTTTTCAATAACGGGTAGGCAGTCTTTTCCTTCCAACAGTTCCTGTGTGTTTTCTTCTTTTAGCCGTTGTCTGATTCTTGTGGGTTGGTCAATTTTCTTTATATACCTCCAGTATTTCCTTGGGGCATTCTTGCCACTTGAACGTAAACAAATGGTCACGATGGTGATGGGGCTAGCCACCTTATAGCGAGCATTGAGTTTTTGAGTTGAATATGGAGTTTGCAAACATAGAACGAAAGAACACAGCACAGCGTGGTTGACTTCCTCCTTTGCCTTTTCTTCTCCTTCCCGCGCACGCACAATCGGCAGACTACGCGACTCGGGGAGAGCGTTTTTATTTTTGTAGTTTTATTTCCCCCCCCCCCCCTGCTGCGCGGCCGGCGGAAATGACCTTGAGCGTCTCCCGCAGTGCCGCGCCCAAAATGCAACTGTTACTTTTTCGCGCGAGTTTTTTTTTTTTTTTTTCTTAAAATGTAGATTTTTACTTTTTTTGTTTTGCGCAAGTTTTTTTTTTTTTTTTTTCTCCTCCAAAAGCGGATTTTGTGTTTGTTGTAACAGTATGATGCTTTGAAAGACGGTCGTTTTATCTGGACCAATTTTAATGGGTAGGGTCTTGAACTCGTATATTTTCTGAAAGCTGATCGTTATAACCGATAGGTCGCTATATGTGGGATCGTTATAAGCGGGTTTGACTGTGCACAAATTTAGGTTAACCCAATCAATTCCTGGGCAATTAAAATCGCCAGCCAAAATAATCACTGAACGTGGATACTGTGATGGAATATGTTCGAAGATGTTGGTTAATTCCTTCACAAATTCACCGGTTGAGTCAGGCAGGCGATAACATGCGACGGCTTGAAGTGACGGCGATAACAGACACCGACTATAACATTTTGAAAAGAAACACCAGAAATAGACACCCAAAGGGTTTCAAGGGGCGAGTCAACGGGCAGTACAGTGCAGGTTATGTCCCTAAGGACCGCAATAATAACACCCCCCCCCCATCCCCCCCCCCGCTTTGGTCGCTCGGTCTTTATGAAATATGTTAAAATTTTTGTTTAGCAGAAATCCAGAGTTTGGAGTCATATCGGAAAGCCATGTTTCGGTCCCAATGATTACTTCGGGTGAACAAGAAACGCATGGTGCCCGCTAGCTCATCCTGCTTTGATAAAAGGCTTCTGAAATTCGCCAAAAGAAAAGAAAGAGGGCGGCCTTGTCTCCCGGGGCAACGGGTTTTGGGGGCTTGGGATTGTTGCGTCACAGCGGATGCACATGTGCCGCATTAGTGGCTCTAGGCTCTCTCGGGACAAGTAGTACTTTATCAGTTTCGGCATCATAGATGTACATCAGGTTGTTCACAAAAAGTTTATCATACGCCAAGTTTGCTCTATCGTTTGCAGTTCGCACCGACTTCCCGAAATCCCATAGCTTCCTCCGAATTAGCCTTACTCTTGGCGGAGTAGTCCCCCTCGATCCAGACTCGAGGACTGTCGGTTGACTTTAGCCTCGATGCCCCATAAAGTATGTCTTGCTTGCTTTTGAAGTTAAGAAATTCAACGATAATTGGTCTGTGAAAGCCTTCTCTCCTTTGACCAATGCGGTGGGCTCGTTCTGTGTCACCGGCGTTTATCATCAATCGATCCGAAAAGAAACTGCGTGCGATACGCTCTGTCTGCGACCATGGCTCATTTCCTTCTTCAGGAATTCCCTTGATAAGCAGGTTACTTCTTCTCATTTGGTTTTCGAGCGCGTCTCACAGCACCATGCAATACCTCGATTTCTTGCTGTTTTGAAGACACTTGCTGGATTTGTTTTTCAATTTCTGTAACCACCTCGTTTGTGCGCCCTATTTCGGTTAGTACTGCCGCCATTTCGCCTACCGCACCTCTAGTTTAGACACCATGTCGGTTTAGTCTCCGATCCCCGACGTGAGTTGGTTTAGTTTGTCCGTGGTTTCTTTTTGATGTCTTGCATTTTCAGAGATGACAGTGTTGAGTTTTTGAAGTATTTGATCAAGCTTGGCATCATCGGGCCCGGGGTTGGCCTCGATATCGCCGGAACAAATGAGCAGTTGAGCAATGCAGAATGTTACTAGTAGAATGTGCGCACTGGGGAGCATCTTGCACAGAAATGAAGCACTACTTGCAAAACTCCTTCTTTCTACCTGCACATTTTGAACAAAACCTACCCAGGGTTCGCACGGGTGCTTGAAAACCTTGAAAACCCTTGAATTTGAAAATGCCATTTTCCAGACCTTGAAAGTCCTGGAATTTGTAGTGGTGCTTGAAAACCCTTGAATTTCCCTATGATAGTCAGTGGTGCTACATTTTTTTATAAGAATAAAATAGAGTCATAGTTATTACGTGTATGCTAAAAAAAATTTTGAAACTGAAACGAGGGAATTTTCTTATATGGCATACAACTCGACACATCTGGTTGATACACGTTAAGCGCCTGGCCACAATGGTAGCAGTCCCGGTGGTTCCGGATCCGGTCTCGCCCGTCCGCTTCTTGTGATCTTGGGCCGTTGCCCGTTGCTCACTCGCATAGTGTTTGCTATTATAGCACTAGTTTCTTTGTTTTGAGTCTGCTTTACGCAGCACATGGTGGACGTTGTTTAAGCTGCTTGCGATGCCCGGAAAGTGCAACTTCCAGCGGTCGTGGTTTGGCATGACGACTACAGACACTGGGTTGCGCCGGACCCAAGGAGCATGAATCGGGCAAAATGCAGACCTTGCGGGAAGACGTTTGACGTCTCGTCAATGGGCGAGTCCGCACTAAACAAAACACATGAAAAGTGTGAAGCGCGGTAGGAACGTGAAGAAGGCAGCAGGTAGCTCCATGAAGAACTATGTGACTCCGTGCTTCAGTGACCGATCAGTCCCCGCGGGATCCGTCCCCGCAGCCCCAGCAGAGTCATCGGACTTGACCAGCGCGTGCAAGGTGGTAGATAGAGTGCTCTAAATTTGGTGGATAGAGTGCTCTAAATGACTTAATTTATGCGTGCTCGAATTTTCGCGAACCGTACCAAAGCTGAAAATTTGGAATTATTCGCGGGTTCTAATTTGTACGACTCGACTGTAGCTTCCGAAGTGTTGATATTGTGCCCAAATTGTTCGTGGTACTTGTTTTTCACGAATCGTGGGCAATTCACGAAAATTAAGTCGCTTACAGTATTGAAGGGGTCCTTTAAAATATCTTTCCAGGTCCTTAAAAGTCCTTGAAAACCCTTGAATTTTTTCTTTGAAGCCTGTACGAACCCTGCTACCCACACGCTCTCTGTAAGTACAGAGGTCGTCGCCCATTGTTAACACGGGGCATTGCCTTACGGAAGTTTTCCTAATGTTTGCATGGGTGGATTTCAGTAAGCTTGGTATCATTGTTTTCAGTAACAACTGAGGTGTATCTTAAAGGTTTTCTTTTTCGTCTAAAATCAATAGATAAAAAGTAATTAGCTGAAAGGTGGATTATTTAGTGACAAGTTTGTTGCTTTGAAATTTCATTATTTATTTTTGGTAGACAAAATGGCTTTGTAAACATTCAGTTAGCTTTAGGATATAGACGCTTTGCAGCAGCTGTGCATGGGCGCCGCCATAAGTGACCTTCAGTTTTTGTTCCCTCTTATTACGTTCGCTTCACGTCATCGTTGCCACAGCAGGACAGGTTATTGCGACTTTAGGTGCTACTGTGTCCTCCTCCCCAGCATAGGCCCCTGTGGAGGCTCATAAACGCCCGCTTCAGTGGCTCGGCATTTCGGCAAAACAGGGGAAGGTCGGCTATGGCGGCTCAATCTGGCGCGTGTGCAAAGCGTCTATATGGTGAACCCTTGGAAATCACTGCATACTGTTAAAATATACATTTTTGTATGTAAAATTGCCATAACGACTCGTAAGAAATTACCTTATTGGAATTTTATATTTTGCCATATCTTTTGTTCTAAAAGAGATCTGAAATTCAACTGCAGATTTGAAATCACCATCCAATGATATATATGCATGCCAATTTTCAGCAAGGTATCTTAATAAATAAAAAAAACATATTTAAGTACCCTAGTCCCACCTTAAAGGGGTGATGCAACAATTTTCGTACTTTGCGCAAATACCGCTTAGAACGGATCCCTGACGTTAATGACCTATGAAACACGCGTTCGTTTTTCACCCCACGCAATAGAAGTCCCAGAAAAAATTAAAGAAAAACGAGCAGCGTTCACCCCCTCAACTCGCAGCCAGAACAAGCGGCCACGTGATCTGGAGCCGATTATATGCCGCCAATGTTGATCATAGCCACGCGCTGGGGTTGGCAAAGCACAGGACACGCGCTGAGTTCCAGACATTGTTATGGCTCGGCTATTGTCGTCGTTGCAGCGATTGGACACGGGCCACTACCCGAATGCTTCTCGAGCTAGTAATTATCACGAGCCCACATCGAGTGCCCACGCAATGCTCGGGTCCAATCTATGAACCGCATTCAAATATCGTCATTGGGGTGTACTGCGATCCCCACGTTACGTCATCGAATTTTGCAAAGGAGAGATTAAATGAAAATGATCGCTTTTGTCCTTGAAATTACACCGCAACAAAGGAGTTTCTTGGCCAGTGGCGTTGCGTGCGAGTATCCTTGAGTCCCACTAGTGCCAGTAAGCACGTGTAAAGTGAAAAACATTCCAATTGAATATCGTTGCACCGCTCCTTTAAAGGGGCTCCCCAACAGAATTTGAGCGTCTACTTTTTTTTTTCCGGTTTCTCCACGATAGTGGTCTTGGAAACCCAGTGGACAACAAAAGAGTTTAAAAATATTAGCGCATCATATTTTAACTTGACAACCTCGGGAACACCTCCTCCGGGCCGGTGGCGCCGCAAAATGCCGAATACGCGCGCGCATAACGGCGCTCTCCCTTTCACTATACGTCACATTTACTGGGCTTCGTGATTGGCGAGAGCCTTTTTTATAGAGCTCATAAAGTTGCAAATTAAGTCGTTTTTAATAATAAATAAGCTAATAAAGTTGCAAATTAAGTCGTTTTTATAGAGCTAATAAAGTTGCAAATTAAGTCGTTTTTATAGAGCTAATAAAGTTGCAAATTAAGTCGTTTTTAATAATAAATAAGCTAATAAAGTTGCAAAATTAAGTCGTTTTTATAGAGCTAATAAAGTTGCAAATTAAAGTTCAAAAAGGGCAAAAACAACGCCACGTCGCTCATGCGCGCTCTTCCCAGCGGCGGAGTACCTCCTACTCGCCGAGGTGACCTCCGGTGACGGAGGCGGAGTTGTGGGAGACAAGCCTTCCGCAGCTGCTCGAAGCGGACTGAGGCAGAGACGCGTCACCGCGGCGCTTGCGTGGTGTGTCCTTGTACGGCGCGATGCCCAGCTCCGCACTCCTTTCAAGAATTCGGTGCTCAAAAATCTGATAAGCCCGGTAAATGCATCGATGATGGCACCCCCATTCCAAAGCTACGATGGTTGCAGCGAGGCCTAATGGCCGCTTGGGCCAACGGGCTATCAACCAACCCTCGCATCCAATTGGACAACCGCTTTGCTCCAATCGCTAAACTGTTTCATTTTACGTCATGAAGCGCAATGTTTTGCTTATTTAAAGTTGTTTCTCTTGCGTACATTTATTTGCTAATAACTCACAAAATATTGCGAATTTCTGTAATACTTCTTTTCTCTGTGTTCCTGCTTTCATGGAGCTCCGTTTCAACGCGAACTTCAAACCAGTCAAAAAATTGTTGCGTGGGCCCTTTAAACGGCAAAGACGTCAGCTGAGGCTACTTGGGTGCGCGCCAAGAGGACTCTTATCTGATTGATTGCATCACAACGTTCGCTGTGCTGTTGCCCTCACGCATGCATATCTTACACTGTGGCTTATAGCTAGGCATCAATAAGTGGTCCAGATCTGCTCAAATAGTGCTCAAACCGGTAGAACACTTCACTTGGGGGCAGGCAAGGTTGGAGAAATTTGGGAGCTGCGGGGCACATGGGTGTGCTCCTGGGGAACTCCTTGGTTTTCTGGGGAACCCACCCGGTTTGGAGAACCCATGCTTTACTTCCACGTCCAACCCATGCTTTAGTTCCACGTCCCAAGAAAAATAGTCCGGCCAGCAGACAGCTGAAAAGACACTTTTCGGGTAAGGCTTTTGGGCCGCAGGAAACGATCGACGCTTTTCGTCTCCTGCGGTGCATAAACTACGGTACTTAGACTGAGCAGTTGAAAACTCTGAAAGTGCGGTGCTCTCTAGATTTTTCAGATAAGTTTGGCCAACTACATGTCCGGCGACCATTTTTAATTTTTAATGCGGAAGCATTAACTGTCCTATGGAGTGAAGCCTGGCGTTGTCTGTAACCGTCTGTAGCAAAAAAACGGCACCTCAAATTTTCATTGCCAATAAAACACAAAGAAATGCACAGCAAGGCAATGCTTCGTCACGGAAGTTGCCGTTGAAGCAGGCAGGTGCCCGCTCGTGCCTGTGCAGGGGGTGGAGCGTGGATGTTCAGGCACGTAGCCAGGATTTTGTTTCAGGGGAAACCACGGCCATGACAAAATGCTGTATGAGGGGGAGGGGGAGAGGAGGTCCCAGCAAAATGGAAGATTTCGAGGGGGAGCCGGGCCCCATGGGCCCCCCCCCCCCTGGATACGTGCCTGATGTCACCACCAGGGCCCCGTGGGTGAAAGGAAGACGTGGTGCGCTGCTTGTAGGAATGCTTTTGCATTCTCACATGTAAGCAGTCTTAAGTGTTTCAGCCAAGTTTTTTACAAATTCTATTTTGTAGACTCGATGCCCATTGAAACAAAAACGAAATCTGTTTTTGTTAAAAAAAAATTAGAAGCGCACTTTCAGTGCGAAGCGCTTTCTGCGAATTGCACAAAGTTGGCATTTCGGGCACCTCTCCCAAAACAACTGTTGTGGCTATGGGTCTAGAAATGTTTTCTGAGAAACTATGTAGTAAGGGGGATGGACTCAAAATATTTATTATTAAGTGTCGACGTTTTTAATTTCCTGAGAAAAAATTGCAAATGCAACACATTCCAAGAAAATCGTTACTTCTTTTTTTTTTCTCCGCATCTATAATTACCTAGAATTTTCATACTTTGCCAATGTGTTGTCCCGTATCTTGTCAATATTGGCGCTAAATAAAATTGTCCGGAGCAGCAAAATAAATTTATGAGAAACGTTCAAATGGGGCCATTTTAATAATTACGAGTTATTTTGAAACTCAATTAAAAAAAGGCCATCTTCGATTGTTTTAAAGTCTCCCACATTAAGGCCAATGATAGGTACTAACGGAATCTGCAAAAACATGTTGCATTATGTTTTGCGTATTTACAGGCATAAAGCTAGAAATATGACCAAATTGAGGCTACTGTGAGGAGGGGAGAGAGATGAGAGAGGATTCCTCCTTCCCCTCCTTTTCGAACTGCTAATGTTACACCCTCACCCCTCTACCTTTGGTGATGCTGAGCAAAAACTAGTGAGATACAGTACACAGCCACTTTGAAGGACGAAAAAGGAGGACGCTTCCACGGCCGAAACGTTGTCTGTCTCTCGTGCGTTGCAGGGCTGTGCCTGCTGGTGTGCGCTTCTTACAAGGAGGACAAGTATGGGGTGGTGCAGGCCACGCTCCCCGACATCCTGGCCACGCTTTTGGACACGGAGCAGGCAAGGACCCTTTCTCGCATTCCTTTTTGTGTTTGCGTCAGTGCGACTCTTGGCCGCTCGGCACGTGACAGAGAAGTCGGCTTTATAAAAAAATATACTCTGGTGCTTTTACTGAAGAGGGTGGGCTATCCATCAGCCCTCCTTACAGGAGTGGGTGAATCACTGCTGCAAAGGCTTCGGGGGACTGCTGTGGTCCCAAAGAAGTGCAAGCCGAGAGTGAGACCGGTAGTGGTGCCCTATATACAGTAGAACCTCGTTGATACGTTCCCGGTTCATACGATTTCCCGGTTCATACGTTCGCGAGTGAGGGCACGGGAAACGTCCCATAGAGCTGCGCTGTTTTTTTCCCGGTTCATACGTTCCCGGATAACACGATTTCCTGGAAAATACGCTCAACATTCTGCCAAATGTCGATTGGATTATACGTTTCTTTTTTTTTTTTTTGGCAATCAACGTTGCACTTGCATATTCGGAGCTCCGAACGTCCGGTCTCGACGAACGAGCGCCGAGGTTATACACGGCGCGCGCGTGCGGAACGGTCTGGCAGTGCCCGCTGATAAGGCCGCCGCTGCGTCTATTGTTCTCCGCAACTTCCGAAAGCCGTTCGGGTGCACAAGGTAGTTTACAAAACACACAGTGCGGTTTTACTGTCTTAGCTCATTATTCGATCCGTCAAAGAATCTTTCCCATGAAATAATAACAAAGGATTCCGAGCGATTGCAACTCCGGCGGCGGCGTATTAACCGCTCGTAACAGCGCGCCCATCTGATGCTGTCGTTCACTTTCCTCTTGTCAAGTGCCACCGATGGCGAAAGTGGCACAAACGCTGTCGTAACGAGCAACCGAAGCAGCAGCGTAAAAATCGAAACCAATACAGCTGACTACCGATCGTTCGCCCGTGCGAGCGCATGTTCTCTTCAGTTGTCAATTGTCAACACCGTAGCAGTACGTTCGCTTACGGCTTCTCAAGCGTTTCGAAGTAGACACGTGATTACGGGTCGCTCTCGGTAACTCCAGCAAGCTCTTAGAGGCACTGTTCCGAGGGCTGAAAGCGGCTGAAAGCACTGTTTGCAAGAGTGCGCAAGAGTAACTCTAGACTATGACGTACAACGGAGCAGTAGCGGTAGCGCGGTTGTAGTAAATGAACAAATCTGGCATTTCTTTGTTTCTTTCTTTGCGTTGGCAGCTTTCTTTGGCAGCTTCGGTTTCGCGTTCCGCTCAAGCCCGCGCCCTTTCGTTTCGTTCGGCGATGGCGTCGCGAAAGCGGAAGCCGCTATCCCTCAAGGAAAAGTTGAACATTCTTGCTGCCGTCGACCGGGACCCGAAGCGGAAACGGATCGACATCGCCAGAGACCTTGGACTGCCTGCCTCAACGGTGAACACGGTCGTGTCGAAAAGAAAGGACATCGAATCAAACGCCTTAGTTTTCAGCTCGGCTACCAAGCAAGCCCGTGGAGCGAAGCACGGGGAGCTGGAAGCTGCTTTGCTGAACTGGTTCAAGCAAGCACGAGCTTCTGGAGTGAATTTCGACGGCAGCATACTTCGGGAGAAGGCTAAGGAGATCGCCGAAATGTTGGACATTGACGATTTCACCGCGTCGAACGGATGGATAAGTCGGTTCCGAACCCGGCATGGTATCTCATACCGTCAGGTGAACGGAGAGGCGGCCAGCGTAAATCCGGCTGACATAGAGAACTGGGTTGCCTTGCTCCCGGGCATCGTTAACGCCTATCGCCCGTGCGACGTGTTTAACGCGGACGAACTTGGGCTTTTCTTCAAGGTTCAGCCAACGAAGTCCCTAAGTTTGAAGGGAGAATCCTGCCACGGCGGCAAAGTGAGCAAAGACAGGATAACTGTGCTGCTCTGCTGCAACGAAGATGGAACGGAGATGATCAAACCATGGATGATCGGCAAATGGAAGCAGCCAACATGCCTGAAGAACATCGCCAGACTTCCTTGCGTGTACAAGCACAACACGAAGGCTTGGATGACTTGTAGTTTGTTTGAGGTATTCCTTCGCTATCTCGACGGGCGCCTAGGCTGCAAGGATCGCAAGGGACTGCTGTTCCTAGATAACTGCTCGGCGCATCCCAAGGATACGTCCTTCCTGCGGAACCTTCGTGTCGTCTTCCTGCCGGCAAACACAACGAGCCATCTGCAGCCACTGGATGCGGGTATAATCAAGAATGTCAAGCATCTGTACCGAAAGTGCATTGTTCGGCGATTCCTTGCTCGCGTGTCCCGAGGAGAAGACCCTGGCAAGCTCACGTTGCTCGACGCGATGCACTACCTCAACACGTCTTGGGAGAGTGTGACGCAAGCCACGGTCCGAAACTGCTTCAAGAAGTGCGGTTTTCGACGCTTGCCAGAAGCAGAGGAGTCGGAGCCTAGCACGAGCGGAGCCGCCGAGCCCTGCATGAGCGACAACTCCGACCCGTGTGTGAGCGATGAGGACGACATGGACGAAGAGCTCCGGTCCACTGGCACCGACATCGCGTTCGGCGAATTCGTCGCAATGGATGATGATCTCGCAACATGCGACCCACAAACTGTTGCGGACATCGTGGCGGAGCTACGGCAAGGTGAAGTGTCGGGAAGCGACGACGACGACGACGAGGAGCAGGAGAGGCCGCCGGCAGCTACGTTCGCCCAGGCCGTCACGGCATTGGATGTTCTTCGTAGCTTCTTCGACCACAAGAGCAGCTGTGGTGTGGAGAAGAGCTTGCAGACGCTGGAGAAGGAGCTTTTCTTCGCGAAAGGTCAAGGCACTCGCCAGCAGAAGCTGACAGACGCTTTCGGCAAGTGAAGCGCTGTAATAAACGCTGTTCAATCTCATTCTCGAACTTTTTTTTTTTTTTTTGTGCTTGAAAATGGTGAGTTTGGATCGTACGTTTTCCCGGGTAATACGTTTTTCTTCTCGCGGTTTCTTCAAAACGTATCAACGAGGTTCTACTGTACACAAGGTCAGCCACAGGATTAAGAAGGTGGCGGCAAGACACCAAGTCCCGGTTCTTTTCTCCGCTCCCAAGAAACTGGAGAAGTTGTGTGGTAGAATTGATAGGGGAGCAGCACACACAGCGCGATGCGAAAAGAAGCATAAAAAGCCGTTTGTAGCGTGCGAAGTGGGAATTGTGTATAGCATACCGCTATCGTGTGGCAAGCAGTATATCGGACAGTCCGGTAGATGCGTCAACGATCGACTGAGGGAGCATGCATTATCTGTGAGATCATCCCCTGCCGGTCATTTGGCGATTCATTGTGACAGGTGTGGGTGCGCCCCTAAGTTCGAGGAAACAACAATAATGATGCGACACAACAACAAAAGGACGAGGGAAATAACAGAGGCATTTTACATATCACGATGTGGGGAGGGCACGTGTGTCAGCGCCCCTCTGTGGCCCTCTATCAAAAAGAGATAGAATACCTCGGCCAATGGGAACGTGGTGTGTGGTGACGTGGGTGTGGTAGATTGTTCGGGTTTTTCGCGGCCTTCATGTTTTTCTTATTAAATTTCAGTTGTAAGTCAGCGCCTGTCTGTGTCTACTCTTCTACTGGTCCGTCGTTTTGTTTGCGCTGTTTTTTCATTCCGATGCATCACCAACTCGCCCAGATTTCTACGCTTCTCGCTTTTACTATACCCCACTACAATAAAGTTTTTCACCTTAAAAAAAAAAAAAAGAGGAGGTAGTTTTTACACCAACTTGACGGTTTTCCTGCGTTCATGCTTGTAACAAAAGAAATAAATCTGACGACCACAAGTATCCGTGAATTCAATCCAAAGGTGCTTTCCGCTTAAGCAATCGTGGTCCGACGGCCCCTGTTCACGCTCTCGGACGAACCGAGGGGGCAGAAAACGCATGAAAACTGACCTTCAAACCTTTCCCAACTCTTTTGGTAAAGCCCCCAGTCGCGGCGTTTTGATGAGAAAACAGGCTTTTTCCGGTTTCTCTCAAAGTAACACATGAATGCACGTGCCCCATGGCGGCTTCTGCCCACAACCCCAGACCGCAAGTGCGCCCGACGCGCCACCACCGCGCCGTGACATACACAGGGATCAGTTTGTGTATGCTCCTTCAGTAAAGGGTCACTAAACCACTTTCTGCCATAGTCTATTTATGGTCATAACTCACTCTACAAGCACTAAGCATCAAGACACCAAACATTACATTCGGCGTGGCCGACTTCTCTATTAAAATCGGTGTCAAAAGATTGATTACGTCGGGACTATCGCTGCCACCAGATGGCGCCATTGTGACGAGGAAGAGGAGGGCTCGCCCTCCTCGTTCAATGGCGCCATCTGGTGTCAATCTTTTGATACAGATTTTAATAGAGAAATTAGTCACACATGTATGTAATGTTTGGTTTTTTAGGATGATTAGAACCCATAGATTTGATTATGACCATAAATAGACCCTTGCTGAAAGGGGTTTAGTGCCCCCTTTAAGGGGAAACATAGGTAAAAAAATGGCAGCATTTTGCAAAAAATAACAGTATATTGCAAAAAAAAATTGATTTTAGGTCCTATGGTATTTTATTATCTTTGAATCTTTATATTTTATGTATAAAAAACTTTCAGCCTTTCCACCTCTGGCGTGATGTAGCCTCGGCCTTGAAGTATTTATAAAAACTGTTCATCTGGAGCGTGGTGTCCTGTCATCGCCGGGCCTTGCTCTTACGCTTGGCTTCCGTGGCACGATCGTCGCTTGTGGCGTTGGCCCACTGGTCACATCGCTGCTTCTATACACCAACTCATGTTTACAAACAAACCGGAGCGCCCGGAGTGCCCCTAGCGGACGCCACCGGCGCCGCGCATGCGCGATGGGGGTGTGGGCAACAAGCTCGCCGTCGCCCATAAACGAACCATTGAAATGCGATGTTATCGGCGTCGGTGTGAGCCCCCTGCCCTTTATCGCTTTCGAATTGTTGATTTTACGTCTTCCTGGCAATGTCTGACTACATGAGCGGCGTCAGCGAAATTAACGAGGCGCGTTACACCGCAAAACTTCGCGTGAATAATCTGACATGCGGCGATTCATTCCGCGTGGACGCCGCAGAATCTACGCTAAAGCCTGATTCACATGATGAGATTTCGCTCGCAATTTTCAGTCGCGACGTCGCTCGGGCTGCAGATGCGTGATCCGCAGCTGAGATGGTCGACGTCGATACTGAAAATCGCAAGCAGAATCGGACGAAGTGAATCAGGCATAACAAGTCGGTGATGGCCGCTGGTGACAATAATCAACATCTCCTTGTATCTACTGTTTACGTCGAGCCTGCTTACTAACCTTCAAACTTAAGTCTTTTGAGGTTTGCACTTCTTATCGCAAGTACTGGGCCCACATTTGGTCTACGGGCCGGTGTCGTCTAAAAGAGCAGACGACAAGCAGAAGCGTTTGAAAGAGCAGACGACAGTTCGAACGATCAGACGGCCGTTCGAACTTCAAGACGCACTGAACGTAGTCCGCAGGTGGGCCGTACAACTTGACGGTTTTCCGGCGTTCATGTTGGAACAAAACAAATAAATCTGATGACCACAAGTATCCGTGAATTCAACCCAAGTGCTTCCCGCCCAAGCAATTGTGGTTCGGCGGCGTCTGGTTTACCACATATCCACGTTCTCGGACGAACCGAGAACATGAAAACTGATCTTCAAACCTTTCTCGACTCTTTTGGCACAGCCCCAGTCGCGGCGGTTTGACGGAAAGGCATGTTTTCGTCAGGTTCCTTTCAAAACAACGCAGGAATACACGCCTCACATGGGGCCTTCCGCCCACAGCCCCAGACCGGAAGTGCGACCGACGCGCCACCACCGCGCCGTGACGTAACAGAGATGAGTTCGTGTATACTCGGCAGCGTTCCAGGCGAGCGATCTGCGCTTCCGCAAAAGATTCAGAACCACTCGACGCAGTGGAACTCGAGGCGATAGCGGCTTCGCGGCGTTTGTGCGGCCATTCGCGCTGCTGCGCACGTCGCCGCTCCTTGCGTTCTTGCTCTTCTTCCTCCGAACGATTGGCACACGGCTAACCCATTGTGAGTCCAAAGGGCAATTGATAAGAGCGCTAGCACAGATCTTGACGTCACAGGACGCAGGACACACACGATTGGTAGGGTGAGTCGATGATGTAGGGTGACGGTGAACTGGCTCGAGTTTTGTGTCGACATGCCACTTTTCCACGTACACGATAGTGGGGGAACTAGCCCTTAACAGCTTCACTGTAAAATAAGAAGTGCCGGTTATGATCGCAGAGTTAGTCAAGTACGCATTTTTTGGACCTCCGAGCAATCCCGAACAGCATAAGTTTGAGCCTCTTTTTCGTGCGCGGTTCTTCAAATGTGATGTCGCCCACCATCACATCTATGTTGAGAAGTAGGCCAAGCTTTCCCATCTTCATCGCAGTCTTGAGTAGCTTCAAATTTTTACTGATAGTTGTTAACAAAGTATTCTTTACCCTCTGTGAAAGGGTGTCACTATGCATCTATGGTAACATTCAAACACGTTTTTCTCTTTGTGTAATTTCGGGAATCTTCACAGTTTGCATGCAAGAATATTTTGTCTTAATATACTCCTTTTACAATGAAATTTGGCATGCATATACTTTGAAATATGTAAAGAGCATACCATCAACATTTTGTTACAATGTGTATTTTTTATATTTATGGAAACATTTAGGAACCTCTTGTTACCCCTATAAAAAGTAAATGGTCAGCGAGAACGATGGGGACAATATGTACCAACTAGCTCAACTTCAGCCTGTTATTACAGGCTGAAGTTATTATTACTTTTGCAATATGTACCAACTAGCTCAACTTCAGCCTGTTATTCAGTCCCTATAAAAAGTTTTCTTTTACTGTTTTCAATTATTTTACAAGAAAATAGGTATCGTGACACATTATTTTTGTCGTTCGTTGCACCGGGTGCTTTAAAATTAGCAAATTAGGTCATTTCACCGGACTTTTTTAAGTGTGTTGCCACGCCCACATGTGCGCAAGAACATGATTTTTCTGCATGTGATTTGCATCCAGAACAGAAAAAGCGACCAATGTCAAAACTAACCAGATTTATAAAAAATATTGAGCACTATTTTCCCTGGCGCACGTTTCCTTAATACTTCGGATGCCTGTACCAACCAGCACTACGAGCTTATTGCATTTAACTTCAAGTCCGGCCGCATCCGATGCCAATATTCGACGAAGCCAATCAAACAGCACCAGAAGTGCATTGTCTTGGTTCTCGTTGTCTTTGTAGGTCTGCCATCTACCACGCACAAAAAAAGTGCAGGATCGCGGCACATTTACCGTGCACGATTGATTTAGTCTGGGATAGAAAACCCACAAAGAGAAAGAGCGCTGTGAACTGGCTTCGTTGGATAGTAGCGTTAAATGCAGTCATATTGGAGTGAAACGGAGTATACGTTGTTCCTTCTTGTCACCATCGTTCCAACTGGTGTAAAATGAGCAGGACAAACCTTAAGGCCCGTTCACACTCTTATGCGACCGAGCACGACCGAGAGAAACCAGACTGGTTTTGTGCCTTTGCGATCTCCCCAGACCGTATGCGCTACAGCGGAGCTGGTCCTAAGAGATCGCAAAAGGCTTAAATACCGGTCTATTCTCGGCCTTTAAAAACGGGCCTTTAGAGTGGTAGTTGCACCCAATAAACTGCATACATTCAAAGAGCCGTAGGGCATGACTTCGTCCTCATAGAGGGTGCAAATGCAAACCCTGGAAGTTTATGTGCTCGGCCGGGAGGCCAACGAAGGAAGACCATTTTCTGCCTTCGTTCGAAAGTGGATTCAATCTCGTCTCTGCCGTTCTGCAGCCCAATTCCAGTGCCAGGGGTGCTGCCTCCAACCAGCAGATCTACCGGCGTCTTGTCGATAGAATTTCTGTCCGGTAACGTCTCGGGTCGTGCAGTGTGCCGCATTAATGCAGCACCGGTGTCGGTTCTCGGGTCCACGGGCGTGATTGGCGGCTGAATCGGGAGCGGCAAAGCGTGCCGTACGCCCCTTCGGCTTTAATCCGCCCGCCTGCCGGCCGGGTGACTCGAACTGTGGCGGCTGCGATCTGGAAACCCAGCGACGTCCCAGCTCGTCT
Source organism: Ixodes ricinus (assembly GCA_037355805.1). Taxonomy (NCBI): domain Eukaryota; kingdom Metazoa; phylum Arthropoda; class Arachnida; order Ixodida; family Ixodidae; genus Ixodes; species Ixodes ricinus. The sequence goes on from JAZHYW010054633.1 coordinate 94,797, forward strand.
GCTTTGCTGGTGTTTCTAAGAGCCTCCACCAGGGTCGCTATGATGCATCGCATTGTTTTAGAGAGGTCCCTCGCAATGCAATATCTCATTACACGGACCATCTAGTCCACAATGCAGAACGCTGAGCACTCCAGTCAGAGACGCGCATCCTCAAGAACCGCAGAGAAAAGCCGGATGTAGCTGGTGTCCATAATGGTCGGACTGACGTCAATCAAGGATTTTGATTGGCAGCGTTCATCATTGGCAGGTGTCTGTCCTATTGGGTGGGCAGTGTTCACTGTCTTGTTAATCATTATGTTATCGTGTTTCATTGGCAGGTTCACCATTCATAGGCGTTCATTACATTTGATTGGCACTGTCCACAATTTCATTCGTGAGTGGCAGTGTTCATAATTTTGTTAATTGCTGGCAGGTCCTCATCATATTTGATTGCCAGTGTCCATCATTTAATTAATTATCAGTTGCTTATCGTGTATTGGCAGGTGTTGGAGAAGCACCTGAAGCGCTAGTGCCAGTCTGCGGCGAACAGCCAACGCCGGGACGAGTCGCGAAGCGCTGCTGCGAAGGTCGCTGGCAGCATCATTGTCTTCGGGGCTCTACCAGATTGCATGCACGTTCAACAAGCATCTGGGGTAAGGGCGCAACTCTGTAATGTGTGCTTGACCTTGGTACTATGCATTCCAAGTACCGTATTTACACGATTGTAACTCGACCTCCCCTCATTAAACACTTCGAATATCGTGCAGGTACGTCAATATGCGATAGCATGAATTTAGTTTCGTGTGATTAATTTTTCGTGCTCAACTATACAACGAAGTTACCTGTAGAACGAAAATTTTCACTGGGTCCGAAAACTTTTTATAAAGACATTTGACCGTGTAGACCAGGGGTTCTCAAACTGGGTTCCGCAAAACACAGGTTCCATGAGCTGGTCTCATGGGTTCCGCGAGCATTGAAATTGCAGTGCCCCCCGCCCCCCTAGTTTAACCTTCTACGGACTGAGCCATGGATCAAGCTCGTGTTGCAGGCAAAGCACCCTCACCTTTCGCACTGATAGATTTCACATTGTGCCCAAGGTTAACCCCTCTGCCGTCTCATTTTGTCTGTAGTCCTCCATTTTGGGCTATTCTATCAGTGCAATAAACTCTTGTTCACTATCTAAATGCCTTTATTGCCCGGTATTTTCGGTTGGCAACAAAAGGGGGGGGACTTTTTGAGGCTTGCTGGGGTTCCCTAAGACAACAAAGTTTGAGAACCCCTGGTGTAGATCATTATTCGTCCACACTGGTGCTGTCATTCCCCCTTGTCATCACCGCTACGTTCCCAAAGCACGTTGTCAGCGCCGTCCAACAAAACTTCGCACTTTGCAAACGGCTGCATTGACCGCATGTTCCTCACTTGCTCGGCGATCGCGTCGCACGTCACGGGTAGGGACCGATCGCACATTTCTGCGACGTACGTAGCAAGCCTGGCCTCCAACTCCAGAAAGCATCCGATCCTATCCAGACTTTGGTCCGCAGAAACCTCTTCGTTTGCTCCCGCAGTTAGAAGGTCCCGTGCTGTCGCAGATGCCACCGGCGCACCACCCACTCGGACAGGTCGGACTTCTGTCCAACGGCGCAGCTGTCGATTTCTTCCCGACAAAGAACGGCCGTAAACGAGCACCGAAAACCTGGACTGCCCGGACCATGCACGTCAATGTAGAGAAACGTAGTTGGCCCTCCAGCACGATTATTGCGATCAACTTCAAACCCAATTACTCTCGAAAAACTGACACGGTAGCAAGAGAACCGTGATTTGTGGACAGTTCGGTGTGTGATTGGTGCTGCATAAAGCTGTTCTAAAGCGCCGCATTCATTTGTTCCTCAACGTCTTTCCAGGGGCTTGAATCTGGCCGAGGAGCAGAGGAGGAGGCTCAAGCAGTTTGTCGACTTCAACCGATAGGATCAGTTGCCACTGCGATTGTTGCAGTTGCGGTTTTTGCATTCATCGTTGTCACTTTCAAATGGCATTGTTTTAGAGTGAATGAAGTCACCTCAATCATTTGTCTTTTGAGTGATGTTGGAGCAGTTTGTATGTGTGTTTTGTGGAACCCAGAATAAATGTGTTCTGTATGCGGTTGGATGTTTCCCATGTTAGTTACATTCTGTCAATGCAGTTAGTGTGTAATATACTTGATTCTGTAAATGCAATGATAGTGTGTAATATGCTACTATACTCATTTTTACCTCAACAAAAAAAAAAAGTTTTGTGCATTGTTTGTACGCCTTTTGAAGTACTTACAAGATTTTATTGTCCGAGGAAGAAGCCATGTTTGAAGCCTGTATTTCTTGATAAGATAACTCATATCAAATCTAAAATGCACCCTCATATATCTTAACTCTACACACTGGGAAATTAGTAATGCTCTGCGAGGAGTCAAACTTTTTTAACTATGGTTTTTGTACAGGTAAGACACATTGTGCATGCCTGGCAGAGTTGCCAACACATGCACCTGCCATGCAAACCGAACAGGGTTCGACCCCCGCTGAACCCGCTGCTTTTATAATTTTGTACTGTTTTAAAATTTCTCGAAAAAAATTAATTTTTTTTTAAATTTGAGGTTTTTGGTTTTAAAAATAATTATACACCTTTGCACTGAATTTGATAACCATTCGCCAAATAGTTACGTTCATATAATATATTTTCAACATATTGTGAGGCAGTACCAAGTAAAGGAGTTCAATGTTTGAATGCATTTTTCACAGTTCCACTTTTTGCTGCAAATTTCATCTGAAGGAATAGTAAAGATGTTCTTTCTTCGAGATTGCGTCGGGACCCGACGACGGAGGTAGCTGATGGTCGCTGACGGAAAAGTAAAACAGCCAGGACTCCGCGGATAAGGGAAAAGAAAAGACGTCTATTTACAAGTGAAGCTATTTTCCGAATACTTGCAAAAGGTCACCACACATGCTCTCCTTTCCTCTTCATCCTTTCTAAACTGTCCTTGCGCCAGTCCGCACGAGCGCCGCCAGTCCACCCACACACAGGAGCACACGTGCAAACGCAAAGAAAAGAAAACGAAACTCAGTCCCGTTCCCGCGTCCATTCACGGCGATGGCGGGGCCGATTCTCACAGGAATCTTGTTTGAAGGTCAAAGTATTCTGATATCACAATCAAGATGTTTCTGAACTGAAATTTGCTAAAAAAAAACAGGCTATTTACACTTTTTTTTTAAGTTGAAGTTTTTGGGGAAAAACTTTTCAAAAATTTACATAGGAGAGATATGCATCTTATATTTTAAGGTAATAACTTCCAGAAATATTTACATTTCAGTTATAAAAAAAAGTTTGAGGTACACCTAAGCATTCCTTATGAGTTTTTAATGCGAAAGCATGCAAGCCGCTCGTCCGCTCCCTTTTACAGCGGAGCTGTTAAAGGGCTAGTTTCCCCAGGATGGTGTCGCCCGCAAAGAAATGTTGACGCTGGAAACTGGACAGCTATCGCCATCTATGAGCGACAGGCGGCAACCAGACAATCGGCTTGCCGGCCTTGCTCATAGATGGCGGCAACCTTTTCAGCCTTTTCACTCTGGTTTTCACCAGAGTGGAAAGGCTGAATTCCTCTAGGCGTTGTCCTCGAGGTCGTCCTTGAGGTCGTCCTAGAAGTCATTCTCGAGGTCATCCTTGAGGTCGTCCCTAGACGTCGTCCGCAGGTCATCCTAGGCGTCGTCCTTGAGGTTGTCTAGATGTCGTCCCTGAGGTCCTCTAGGCGTCGTCGAAGATCGTCCTTGAGGTTGTCCTATACATCGTCCTCTAGTGTAGTCGATTCGATAGTTATCGATAAACTGACTATCGATAGTGGCTCAGAACTATCGATAGTACTATCAATAGTTTTTTTACTATCGATAGTAATATTTCTGGCGACTATCAATACTATGACAGTACTATCGATAGTTTTGCACCACTATGGAAAATGCTTGGGCTAGTTGGTGTCCTATTTGAAAAAATAAAGCGAGAAGAAAGAGAAGAGGGATCGACGCAAACTACTAGTTTCGCAAAACTAGCGATAGTAAACCGTCGACAGTACTATCGATAGGTTCACGATAGTCGACTATTGATAGTTTTCCGATAGCCGATTAACGATAATTTTCCGGTGATCGACTATTGATAGTTTTTTTACCATCGATAGTCAAATTTCTGGCGACTATGATACTATCGATAGTACTATCGATAGTTTTGCACCACTACCTTTAGGTCGTCGAAGAAGTCGTCCTTGAGGTTGTCTGACCATAGTACAGCTTCGCTGGTCTTCCTTCACCAGAGTGGAAAGGCTGCAAGTTTTTTCGTCGCCGGTCAGCGCGTGTGTGCCCCTGGGCATGGTGACCTTGGACGCTCCGTGTTAACACCACGCTGATGGACACGCAGCGCCATGGGGTGAGCGGTCGTGGAAACTGACGAGCGCAGCGGCCAATGAGAGCCCCGTCGACGCGTGCCAGACCAATGGAACCGAAGGAAATTGGGTGCCGTTTCGCGCTTCAAACTGATGATGTCGGCTCGCTTCATGAGACAGTTAATGCTTTACGCATTAAAACTATATATATGGCCAGTGCCACATCCCCCATTTTTTATTGAAGCAGTCAAAATGGTGCTTAATAGCTTCATTATCATATCATATAGATTTCTTAACCAAGATTGACACATCTTATGGAGGTATGTCAAATTGTCCTAGAGGGCCGAAAGTTTGCACGATACACATACATCTGATGATCATGCTAACACTCCCCTGCAAATTTCATTCCGATTACTTGAGTAGTTCAGAAGAAATCTGGCCAGTGTCCACCTTAAAAACTGTCTTCGTGATGTTGTGGTTCCGAAAATTCCCCAAGTTACCGGCGTGTATAAAAGCAGCGGTAACTGGCTACTTCGCAGTAGTTCCATCGGCAACTCGAAATGCTGGTACCTTTAAAGTCGGGGATACTACAACGAAATTTCGGCGCTCATTTTTTGGTCTATATGTGTTCAAAGGAGCAGTATCACATCGAACATACCAATATCTTGTTAAAAAGTCTCGAAAAGGAATTTTAAAACGAATTAAACGATTAGCAAAGAGCACCTGGTGGATGTCGCTAACGCCTCGCTTGTAATGCCCGTCTAGGAACCTTGACAGCTAGTGACGGTGAGCCTGTCTCGCCTCCGGCCACGACGAGAGAAGAGGGAAGGAGGAACTCCCCTCTTCCCGAGAATGCCTTTTGTGTGTCGCAGAAGTCGCTATTGTCCCCCTACAAGATTATAGAAGATTAACCCGTCACTCAAAATCCGTACAAAAGCAGCCACTTCCGTGGCTGGAACGACTAGGCCATCCTCTCGACGTCAGCCTCGCCGTAGCTTTGCTCGTCCCGAGACGACCTACGTCACGATTGCGTTGGATGTCACGTGGTCTCCGCTGGGCCTTCTCCGAGCGCTTGCCAGAGTGGGCCGTTTATAACGAAAAATACAGCCACCAGGCTCAAAATACAAACGTGCGATTGTCATTTACGGATATTGTGGATCATATTCAACCTATTTTTGAACACGACAGGAATATTTCAAATTTCGTTGAAGTATCCCTTTAAAGTCTTTTTTTTTTCAGCGTTTCTTGACACAACTTTGCCTCATTAAGCGTTTATTTTCAGTTTTAGACTCGTCCGCTAGATTTACTCGCTGACAATATATACTTGTCAGGTGCCTTACAGATGGGCAAGAAGACACTGCGTGATGGTTGCTGGTATCAACAGATTGATGCAACATTAATTAGTGTAAAACTATGCTCGCTTGCGCCTTAACAGGTACTGAATCGAAACTTAAAATATACAGAAAGCGTCAAGAAATAACTCCGAATAGGATCAGCTGAACCTGTAAATGATAATTGCATGCTTGTGTTCGAACGGATGACTATTTTTCGTTCCAAACCTTTGATTCTGGCGAGCGCTTCGAAATCGGCTGTCGAAGAGCGCGGTGCGCTTCGGAATGTGTGTTGCTCCGGCGACTTGCCCACGACATCGTGACTTCCGAAGGGCCAAGCATCCCACCAGACTTGTACGTAGTTCAACTACTCTACTCAAATTACTTTGGTTTAAGGGGCACTGACACATCAAAATCATTTTTTTTATTATCCGAAACGATTGAAAACGATGCCGGGACATTACCCTCAAAATCCGAAATCTTGGGAATTCAGCATTTGTGAAGTAAAAAAACAATTTCCAAATCGCCGAATTCAGAAGTTCCCGCTCGATCCGCGTCTGTGCGTTGACGTCAAATATTGCGGAGTCCACTTTCTTTCACGACTCCGTGCTTCAAGCCGCCGTTGTTACCTCGGCCCGAAGCGAGGAGGAGAAGAGCGGGAAGATAAGGGCGCCGGCGGATCGGGAAAATCCGGTTTTATTCTGTTCGAGCGTTGCCGCCTCAAGGAGGATAGAAGGGTAGGAGAGGGCATGACGTCAGCCGCGTAGCCTCCACAATCCATGCTCCCTTGACGCCTCGCCTCTTCCTCATTTTCCTCCTTACCCTCCTCGCCTATCAGGCCAACGTGACCACATCACGTGACCGTAGCTAGCCTTCGTCTAACCTTCGATCTGATATAACCTACCGGACGGAGCGCGGGCAAACCTGCAAGGAATCCCTTTACAATTAACCATCCATCTCAGCACGTGACATGTCGCGCGCATCCATATCGCCAGAGATCTAGCGGTCGGGCTTTTACTCTGAAGGACTATACCCATATCTGTATTTCTTATTCCCTTCACTGTATAGTAAATCATTTCCATTTATCACTGTTATTTGATGAGTGGACACCATCCCTACCTCTTTGCTGCCCACGCTGGAGCTCCGGAGCTGCCAGCTTCCTCCTCAGGCTTAAATCCGCCAGATGACATCTGCGACGGCCACACCCACCCGATCGAGCACCTCCCCGACCACCGGATATCACTACCGACACCCTGCTCGCCTGCAGACAGTGAACCCCAAGACCCTCACCCGCAGCTCATATATCTCGTGATACCACAATAGGGCATGGTCCAAACCTCTAGCCCCTCGCCGGTCCTCTCCAACCCCAACATTGACGACTTCACTGGATCCGGTGAACGGGATGTCGAAGAATGGATTTCTGCTCTACGAGCCGGATCGACTGTACAACAGATGGGATCCAACTATTATGCTTGCCAGCGTTATCTTTACCAAACGCAACCCGCACATGGTTTCTCCACACATGAGGAAACAATCACATCATGGGACATGTGCAAGAGCAACTCCGGCATCTCTTTGTGATACCCGCTGTTCCTGAAAACTTTCCGCTAAACGCAAGCTCTTCACGGTATTCTTGATCACCTACGAAAGTCATGCCGCAGCGTATATACAGGACATCCTGTCCCTTTATGAAAGCAGTTAGCACTGACTGGAAAGGCTCCCCCGCAGCAGAAAATTATAGCGGACAACATTCAAACTCCTCATCTTCAAAGACGCACAACAATGGAGGAAGTTGTCAAAGAGTGTCGACGCTTTGCTGAAAGGCAGCGAGCGATCACCGCAAATTTTGTGCGCCTCCCCAACATGGCACCAGCATCCACATGTGAAGACACCAGCACTCAATGGACACACACCATAAAACCCATCGCAAAGAACTTGAAGCCATGTTCCTGCAACTCTTTCACCCGGCCTACTGAACAACAAAAACGGTCCTGCCGGTCTCTACATCCAAGCAGTCGCCAAGACAAGAAATCAACCGGCTTCATGTTCCGCATACCCACCTGGACGTCCGGTTTCTTCACACGGTCAGTTATGACTCCCCTCCCTTCGCCGCCCTGCATCAGCGGCGTGACCCCGCAGCGCTGGAGGACACCTGACAGCAGACCTATATGTTTTCAATGCAACGCCGTGGACCGGCCCACACCGATACTACCCCGGAGACAACCGCCCCGCATTATCCGTGGTTATCGGTCCTCGTTTGGTCACCAGCTTTATGCACCTCCCCGCCCCAATCCTCAAGATGACGGACGAGTCCCACCACTCCTCCCTGATAAACCCCGCTCGCCATCTCAACGTCGCCGTCAATCTATGACTCCCACACCCTTACCGCCCCAGCCCACTGTCCCCCAGATCAATCTGGAAAATGCCTTAATGCAACTGAAGGTGAAGCACTCAAGAGTTTTCATTGGTAACAAATCCTCTTCATACTTCGCACCCCCTCATAATCAGATTTTTGTTACAATCGACAATGTTGAACAACGGCCCTCGTCGATGGCGCTGCTATTTCCGTTGTGAGGAGGATCTGGTCAACTACGCAAGGTCTTAACGCCACGGATTCCACGTCACCTACGGGGTGCAGACGGATAATCTAATTCCCTTCTCTTAGCATGTCAGTGCGTATTGCTCTGAAGAATAAGACCACGTCCGTCCTTTTTGCACTGTCATTCAGTGCCCTCTATGCATTGATCCTTGGATAGGACTTCCTATCCTTGTACCCTTATTGATTTTTGCAATGAGAGAAATTAGACTCAATGTTTCACTTCCGGGCGAACGAGACCCCGTCATTTGCAAACTATATTTTCTGGAAACTTGCCGCATCCCACCATTGAAATGATCCCCATCAAGGTGTCACCTGGCCTGCAGCCGATGGCGACTACGTCGTGTCTCCAAACATGGACATTTTTTCGCCAAGCAACTTAGTATTGCACATTCAATTGTTTTCTATCGTTGATGATTCCCTTCCCCTCGTTAATCTCGACGCGGCCACAACTACTACCAGAGGAACTTCCTCTAGCCGTCACATCGCCGTTGTCTGAAGAAACACCTATCCCGGTTATTACCGACAACGGCCGACCAACTCGGATTCAAGTCCGCCATTGGCAACTCTGATCTCGTTCAACTGTTAACATGGATAGAGGATCCTGCGTTAGTGGACGCAAAAACAGCAACTACAGAGCCTTCTCTCGAAATATCACCATCTTCTGACACTTGGCCATCACTCTTGGCCCGTTATCACCACCGACACCGCATCGACACCGGTACACCGCTTCTTTACACCACAGGCCTTATCGAGTTTCCCGGTAAGCAGACGTCATATAATACAAACCGAGGTGGA